>RJWJ010025659.1:0-23682 GCA_004363605.1 Indri indri | reverse complement strand
CAAACTCCTGGGCTCAAGCAATCCTTCTGCCTCAGCCTCCTGAGTAGCTGGGACTATGGCATGCACCACCATGCCCAGCTAATTTTTTCTATATATATTTTCAGTTGTCCAGCTAATTTCTTTGTATTTTTTTTTTTAGTAGAGACAGGGTCTCGCTCTTGCTCAGGCTGGTCTCAAACTCCTGACCTCAAACGATCCGCCCGCCTCAGCCTCCCAGAGGTTGCTAGGATTACAGGCGTGAGCCACCGCGCCCAGCCCATCATAAAGGTTTTCATCCTTGCTATCTTCATGCTGAGTAGGCTGAGTAGGAGGAGGAAGAGGAGGGTTGGTTTTGCTGTCTTGAGGGTGGCAGAGGCAGAAGAAGTGGAGGAGGTGGAAGGGGAGGCAGGAGAGGCAGGCACATTTGGTGTAACTTTCATTGAAAAATATCCACATAAAAGTGGATCCAAGTAGTTCAGACCTGTGTTATCTAAGGATCAACTATACTTTGCTCCATATTGTTCAGAACCTGTATTCCTTCATTCCCTCCAAATTCACTTATAGAAGACTTCTGTGTGGGGCAGATCTTAATGCAGATGTACAATATTTGAGGGCAAAAATAACTCAGTACAGCATAGTAGAGACAACTTAAAATTTAACATCAGTCATTACTCCCAAAAAGGCTTATCAGCCATTCCTCATCATGATGAATTTTTTTCTAATCCTGCATCCAAGTTCATCCCCAGCTCAGCATAATATTCTTGGTACATTCTTCCCCTTAACACTTTTTCTCTCACTAAACTCCAGACTCCAGTATCCCAAAGTTTGTGACATTTTGTCCTTAGAATAGTTTTACTTTCTCTACTCTATTTCAAGTTAGGTTCCAGAGCACTTTATACCCTCAGATCCTTTTAAGGAACTTTGTGAAGCAAAATACATCCCTGCAAGGTCATGCTAACACAAGTTTTGCAAGTATTATGCCATTGTCACAATGGTTGTAGTAGTTATTCTAACATAGATTGTACCCATCAGAACAAACCCCAAGAAAGTAAGGGAGAAAGGACGGGAGGTAGGGGCTAGGGAGGGTTTTACTTGCTTTCACTTGTGTGTTATTCATTATGTTTGGAAATTAAAACCTTCATACATGGTCTTTCCTGTAAAGAAATCTTTCCTCCATCATTAGTAAAGCATATAAGGCTCATGTGGCCAAAGTCATGTGTCATGTGCCTTTTGTTTTGCAATGAGAAGAATCTCAGGTGGCTACTGGCCCAAGAAGGTGAGAGATATGTGAAGTCATGGGTCCAAGCCACAATCTAGGTCCAAGTCCAGGAGTCTGGAAAGAGCACAGTCTAGATTGCTAAAGCCCACCTGTCCTGCAGAGTGAGATAAATGTTTGTTGTAAACTATGACACTTTCAAGGATGCTTGTTACGTGGTATTATTGCAGTGATAGCTGACTGATATGTTTAGGCTGAGAGTCAAATCCAGTCTGTGTCCACAGATCTTAATCTTTGCCCTATCATTCCTTCCTTCTTACCTCTAAGGGCACTTATTTTTGTAGCATGTTATTGCTCTTTTTCTCATTCTCCTTTTAGTTTCTAAAGGATAGAAAATTCATCTCTCTTGTTCACCCTCAGTCCCTAGCATAAATCTTTGTACCTTGTTGCTGTTCAATAAAGATTTTGGATGAATGGTAAATTTGAGCCTCATGTTCGTAATAACCACAGATAGAAATTATATCCTGACTACCTGCTGATAAATAAATATCACTGGTTCTAGGTGGGACCAGGTGAGATTTAGGAATGGATAGGCACAAACTCATCTCTCTAATGATGAAACTTAGACCTAACAATAAAAATAGTGAGGTGAGCCATAGTACTTTGTTTGTACCACTAATGGTCTCATAGTTATTTTACCCTAGTGTATGATGAAAGATATTTTTGAATTCATCTGAAAGGCTTTGTGATTATAGTAAGTGACTGCATTAAACTATAGTCTGCAGATAATACTCTGTCTTCCCAAGAAAAGCCATTCTATGTGTTGAGAACATTGGGGAGTGTTCTTGTCTCTGTTACTTAACTCTTTTTATTTCCTGGTTTTAGCCAAACATGCTTCCTTAAAATTGCCAAACAGCATGACATATTGCTCTGTAACATGCCACTGTGCCTGTGTTGCTCTGTGACTTCTGGTACTTAACTGTTCTAACAAAAACATATATCAAACTATAAATAATGGAAAGAAAATAGGAAAGAACACTATTGTACCTCACTTATTCTCAGAGCAACACAAGAATAAAGTATTCAGCAGATCAAGGTGAAAATATTATAGGTCAAAGATAGGTGAGAGTGGAGTGGCTAAAAAAGTCAACCCACCCAGAACATTGTGTGATGATTCTTTGTCTTAAGCCTAAAATAACTTTGGCTGTTTTTATTCAAATGGCAGTAAAAATAGGGAAGGCTATTTCAGATAAAAAGGCTCAAAATAGGGCTGTGATCATCTTTTGTCACGTGATAACAGGGAGCACAGATGTGGAAACTTTCCACTGTGTTCAAACCATTTCTGCCTTGGCAAAACCAAAGGACCTGGCAGGACCTCAGAACAGAGAAGGACGAGATAGTTTCAGCATCCAACCGTGGTCTAAAGGAGATTGAAAATGTCTTGGTTATGCCTACATGGTGACTTTTTACAAAAGTTTCCCAGTGACCCCCATTTGCAGAACAGGGTTGAGAAAATGTCACTGTGGGCCTTTATGTGACTTAAACCCTCTTACTCCCCTCAGTCTTCAAGGATGGAGTCTGGCTCAAGGTATATGACGTGCTTCTGAGGCAGAGACCACAGGCATTTTGAAGACGTCCCCTAGAGTTGTTAGAGCGTCTCGGTGCAGGCCGGCTGGTCTGCCTCCCTGTGGTACTACAGGATGATTCATTTCAATGACTCTGCTGGACTCCAGCTTGTGACCTTCAGCTTTGCAGAAGCAGAAGTTCACTCCCATCGGTGACTGCTGGGGGTTATTAATCACAGAGATATTGAACCATTCAAACCTACTGCAAATGTATGAATTTATATGGGGGACTGGATCAGTCAGGGATATTAAATATTCATGTGTGCTTCATGAGCCCATCTTAAAATCTCTGATACATTCATTTGATTTCTCCAACAAATATTCACTGAGTGTCTGCTATGTGCCAGGCATGCAGAAGGCCAACCTAGAGGCTGGGATGTCTTGGTAAACAAAACAGACTGACCTGTGTCCTCGGGAAGCTCACTCATGTCCTAGGAAGTGGGACAAGACAATACAGAAATAGTTTTTAGACAATGGAAAGCAGAAAATGTCGTTTAAAACAGGATTGTTAGAGAGAATGGGGTAGGGATGGAGGATTGCTACTTGTGATTCTTGATGGTGTTCAGGTCCCTAGTGCCATTTGTCCCTGAGAACAGCTCAGCTCTAATTCCACTTGCAGTCTGATTATGTGCAAGGCCTATAAATACCCTTGTTTGCTTAAGTTAGTGCCAGTTAGGTTTCTGTCGTCTCTAGCCAAAGCCCTGACTAATGCACCTCAGGGCTAACAAAGCAAATTCTGGACTCTTTAGCTTGGCATTTGGGGCCCTCAATCTCATCCCAATGGACATTTGAAGCCCTGATTCCTACCGCACTGCCAAAGCACCTTGCACTCTGCCTGTACCTGGCCCTGACACAGCTTGTCTCCCCCTCCTGTGCCTGCCTTATACAGGAGAAGAGAGGAAGTGGTTTGGAAACTTATACTGGGACCCTTTAGGGTCTAGAATTCCACCTGCCTCAAACCCCCTGACCAGTGTCCACCTGTCAAAGTATAAAGTATAAAATGTGCCTCAAGGCATATTCACATCTTCCCTCCTCCAGGAACATTTCAAATTCCTCAGCTAAAATTAATCTGCCCCTTCTCATTGCACATTGAATCTCTGTCAAAGCATTTAGTAAAATTTGCCTTGCAATATAATTGCTTATATTATGGGTCTAATTGCACACTAGAATATGAATCCCTGAAGAATGGAGTGTCCGCCTTTTTAATTTTTTTTTTTTTTTAACATTTGTATCTTCCTCCATGCTTGGTAACACAAATTAAATTAATCTGTCTTACAAAGAAGTATCCTAGAAGTTTCAAAGTGTTGTATAAAGTTAGGAATAATAAGAACAATAGCAACCATATATCCTGTGCTTACTTGGCACATGGATTAGTTCTCTGTCTTACCATGGTAGTTTATTTCTTGTGTATTCATGAATACAGTATGGGTATTTGACTGATGGATCTGCTTTCATAAATGCTGAATGACCAGCATGTCTTCTGCTTTCCAGTCTGCCAATCCCTGGAGCCTATCGCCATTGCTGGATCTTCTCCATCAGGAGGCTTGTTGCGTAGGTGAGGGTGGAGCATCACACAGGGCTCCTGTGGCCAGGCCTACAGGTGTGGATGTCACTTCTGCCCACAGTCTCTTGGTTAGAACTCAATCACATGATCCCATCGACGTGCAAAGAGAGCTGGGAAATGTGACCCCCGGCTCCGCAGCACAGCGCTGTGCTACAGACAAGGAGGACAATCCTTAGTGGACAGCTTGCCATTCTTGCTGGAATCATTGTAACCACCCTACCTACCTCATGAGAGAGGTCATATTTTCGTTCCCCTTTCATAGATAAGGAAGTCGGAGAGCTGAAGTGACTTACTCAAGATACCCCTTAGAAAGTGCAGAAGCAGGATTTCAGCCCAAGACTGTAGCTTTCAAAGACCACGTTGGCATCGACACATATGGAAATCTCCTTTTTGTTCCTCATTCTGCTACATTTCTCAGATTATGAGAAGTGGTTCTCACATCAGTCTCCCACTGCTGAACATTGTCATGAATCCGTCTGGACGACTCCTCCAAGCACCGCTTTCTTTCCAGATGTACCCGTTGTTTTTGAGCATGGCAGAACTGTTATCCAATCTGGGGCCAGACCTGTGCCCTTTCTCCTCAACTCCTCTGGAGCTTGGTGCATCCAAACCCACAGTGCATGCTTTTGTGCTTTCTGCTTGGAGGACCATGATGTCTAAAAGCAGTGGGTCTGCTTCTCATGGTAAACAGAGGCAGTGCAGTGTGGGACATTTGATGCCAGATATTAATAGTAAGTCCCATTTTGGGAAAGGATTGGGGGTAGGGGCAGAGGAAGAGAGTGCGAGAAGTCCGTCTTTCTTTCCCACCATGAAATATAGCTCAATCAGTATCAAAGAGGAAACATGGAGGAAAAATATGGATACATTTCAGCCCGTAACTTGTAACTGCAATTCCAAGAAGGAGAGATGGAGCCAGGAATCACTGTTGGCTCTTAACTTTCATACAGGAAGCCACCAGTGGATTTATTATTTTTTCTGAGAACATCCTCTATGTCCCTATGTTCTGTGCTGTGGAAGAATCAGAAGGGCTTTTATTAGTTAAGTTGTTGGTCGACGGTCTATTTGGGGAGGTGAAACATCTGCACAAAAATGACGACAGGTGGTGGGCCCTGGCTGTGAGTGTTGGTGGTCCATGTGGATTGAAGCAGCCAGGAAAGGTTCCCGGAGGAGAGCGGAGCTTTCTTTGGAGCTGAGGAGAGGGGATTGCATTGAAACCAGTTGGCAAGGAATAGCAGGGCATTTCTAACCAAGAGAAAAGCCTGAACCATCACTGGGGAGGACAAAACACAGGTGCAGCTGGGGGTCAGGCAGGATGGAGATGAAACCGGCCTGACAGCAGCTGAGGTGCATTTGGGGGAAACAGAGGAGGTAATGGCATCAGATGAGAAAGTACTTTTAGAAGGCAAAGGGAGAAATCTCAACAACTGAGCACTGGGTTACACTGTCACTGTTTACCACCAACAGGTTAGAGATGAAGACCAGAGGGGCAGTTATAAAGCTCAGGCCTTGGTGGGTCTTGGACCAGAATTTAAGAAGAGTTATTCATGTGGTGCTCCTGTAACTTACACCTTGTCCTTCACCCTGAGCACCACCACCACCACCCTGCCCCTGCAGACAGCACAGTCCTCCAACTCCCAGTCCTCAGCGTGTTCATGCACAAGGTGCAATCCTAAGGAATAGGTTCCCAAAAAGGGACTAAACTTGAATATATGTCCAGCCAGTTGAGTGAGTACAGAGCTTAATTAAATTTGATTTAACAAAGTAATGAAATGCGGTATGTCTTGCCTTTTAGCAGCTTTAGGTAACTCGTACTGCTGCTGTCTCGCACCAGGGCTGATGCTGAGAGCAGACCCTCTCCAGCATCCTGCAGAACCTTGCTAGTTCTGACCACACTGGCTTCCAGGAGCAGGACTAGCCCTTCAGAGCTGTCCAGAGGAAGACAGGAGGCCAGGCTTTGGACCCCAACACTGACCAGTCGTTAGACGCAACTACCTGTAGCAGGGGCCGTAGCCTTGGGCAAGGCTGCTTCCCTGGCCAAGGGCAATTCGTGGGCAGGTTGCAGGTAGGGAATGAAAACTTTGCATCTGAAAGTGGATCTGGGTAGAAGAGCACCCACCATAGCTGCCAGCACACGGCACCTGAGTCTTTTTGGCAGGAAGAGAGACATGCCGCAGACTGTAGACCCCCTATTCCAGTTCCCTCAGAAAGCCTGGGAGTGCCTGAGAATTTATATCCCTCTGGGCAGCTGTCAGCCAACAGCTAACATGAACACCCAGCATCCTTTACCCACATAGGGACGATTCTAAGATGCGACCTACACCATCTCCAGAGTTCCCCTATGGGATTGCGCCACCTTTCCCTCCATGGGAAGGATAATTCTCCTCATAGCCCGCCTTGACTTGATCTTTCCCTTCCAGGTCCCACTTCCCCACTCCCATAGCTACTTGTTTTTCCTGGAAATGCTTTATAGTAAAATCGTTCTCCCCTGAATTCTCAACTCAGGGTTGTCTAGGGAGAAACCAAGACAACCAACTTTGTGGCCTTGGGTATATTATTAAGCTTCTCTAAGCCTCAGTTTCCTAATCTGCAAAATGAGCATACCAATCACAATAAATCTGTAGAGTTGTGAAAACTACAAGAAAGTGCAGAGCACAAAGTAAGTACTGAATTAAGAAAGCTATTCTTGGTGCTAGAGTAACACATGGTGCTGGAGAGAACAGGACCTCCAGATGGCGCCTCATTCGGGCTGACAAGGGACGACAAGGGACAGGCTTGCACCTCCTGGAGTTGGACATGAAACTCTTCCTAGTTCCAGAGCCTGCTTTCTGCATGTGTCAGCTTCAGTCACAAGCATCGGCCACAGACAGAGTGCCAATAAGGGGCTTTACAACACTGCCTACGTTTTTCTTTTTCAAGTGTGAAAGGCGCAAATTCCTAAAGGAGAGATTCGGAGTGTTCTTTGGAGTTTCTGTGCATTGAGTGATTAGCCTCTCCTTGTAAAGCACCTCTTGAACTAATTAAATTAACTCAAGATGGAACTGTGGCTCATTTTCACATGTTATTCCAGGGGAAGTGCCTGATATTAAAGAATGTAAAATTCATTAACATTTTTAACCGTGTTGTTCACTGGGGACTTTGGTGGTCAGGGGCTTCACTTAGTGGGGAAATGTAGAAGGGGGTCACCTCTCCCCTGGATCCAGCTCTCCTGCTCCCTCATTGTTGATGGGGCCCATTGCTCGGCCCGCATGGTGGAGTGGTGACAGGCCAGCACACGCTGCCCCCGAGGAAAACGCGCACTGCTGTTGGGCATCTTGGGGACTCGGGCTCTGCAGTACCACCCTTGCCTGCAGTCTCGGTGTCTAGTCTAGCCTAGAGCAAGTCTGGAACATGGATTTGAACTTGCCAAGGTGGCTCTGCTCTGTTGTTTGTGGCTGCCTAAAGAACTGTTTTGAAAAAGGATTCTGGTTCCTTGTTGGCCTGAGTGAAAAAGAATGCAGAGACTGTTAGTGACATCTGCATGGATATTGGATATGAGATTATGCCATGAGTTTGCCAGCCCGACCTAGAGCTCCATGTTTCTGCAGAGATTTCAGGTTTCCATGGATAAAAGTTTCCTACCATTTTTATATACTACTATATTACATATTGGATTATATATATGTAATTTGATATACATAGGTAATTATATATATTGCATATTAGATTTTATATATATGTACTTTATAATATATTAATACATATGTAAATTTGTGTAAGTATGTTGGAATCACAAAAACTGAGGAATATGAGTAATGTTATTCATCGGTATTCCTTCTAACCTTCTTCCAAGTCCACATTCTCAAGACTAATTCAAGTATCAGGTAAATTGCCTTTATTTACCTTTGAAAAATTACTCATTTTTTCTGCGACTTGGTTTCCTCATCCATGAATTGGAGATAATGAAAGAGTCCCCTGCCTAGGGCTGCTGTGAGGACGAAACGAGTTGGGAAGGTACAGTACTCAGAGCAGTGCCTGGTGTAGAACTAGACTGACGTGCATTGGCTGTCGTAATGCTCAAATTTTACCCTTGTTTATCAAGCACCCACTGTTTGCCATCAGCCGATGTTCTGCAGAGGCGGCTCTTTGGTCTCCAAGGCTATACACTTATCTCCCTTTTCAATCAGGAGGAGGAGGAAATAGTTTTAATTTTTACATCAGCACTGTTGACTTTCTGCTGATGTCGCCAGGCCATGGAAACCCCGGGGAGAAGTCTGCTTCTTCAATAAGGATGAGACCAAGGGAGAGAACATACACGGACAAAGATTCTAAGTATTTTGGTGTGAGGTCTGGAAGATGTCATTAAAAACTTACTTTCCTTTACTGTCTTTACCATCATGTTGATGGAATTTAGCTTTAAAAATATATATATATTTTAAATTTAGCTTATCTGGTTTTCCCATTTTTAGATATGGGGGTTGTTGTCAGTATAACCTCACCTTGCAAAGCAGTATGGGGTTATGGAAAGAGCAAGAGTTTTGGTGTCAGACAGAACTAGATTTCAATCCCAGCCCTGCCATGAGCTCTCTATGAAATCGTAAGCGAAGTTACTGTCCCTCACCAAGCCTCCGTTTTCTCGGCTGTAGGGTGGAATACCAGCTGGCCCCTGCCAGCCACGGGTCTCTGCACAGGGGTGCTTTGGAGCTTACCATTTGGGAAGGGTTGTGCTTCAAAACGGCCGTCCTGCAGCCCTACAAATTTCTGAAGTGCGTTCTAATTCCTCAAGAAAGAAATTAAATTATATCTAGCTGGTTTCAAATAAAAAGCATTGTACTTGAAATCTTTGTGCATTGAAAACCTTGTGTAGGCACATACGTTAATTTTGTTCAGATTCCAGGATCATTTGTCCCCCAGGATGGGACTATACCATCTGTGCTGGTTGGTTGCTGGATAAGAGCCCCTTTCTCCACAGAAGCACTGCCAGGCATGGGGTAGCTGCTGGACGGGCTCACAAGTGCCCGTTTAACACATCAGCCCCTTGGAAAACAGAATATGAGACTTAACTACCCTGGGTTTATATAATTTTCTGTGTACTTGGGTTTAACTCTAGCTCTGTTACTTAGCTTCTCTCAGCTTCAGTTTGCCCATCTATAAAATCAAAATGAAAATGCCTTCCTCGTGGTGGTGTTGGGGAGATGAAGTGATGTCTGGCCCACAGTAACTGCTCAGTCATAGTTGTGCCTGCTTCTCTGTTATGCTTGTTATTCTTACTTGAACCAAATATATCCACGTTTTTGTGGAAAATGTGTAAGGAGAATCTCGACCTTGGGTTTCAAGAACACCTGTACTGTGTCATTCTGGAATCAGTAATTTCCCAGACCTCGGTCTCTGATGGTGGCTCCCATAATCTGGGGAAATGTCCCAGGGGAGCCAAGTTTTAGGGAGAAATAAAAGGAAAATCTGGGGACTTCAAGATGTAGAAGTCATAGATGGCCCAGCCAGGTAATAAGTGCCTTGGGGTTGAATCTCAGCACCACGTGGCTCCCTGTCACTGTCTTCTTCCCTCCCCAGCTCAGAGACTGACCATTCTCCTCCTGACTTTTCCATGCGAAGCTTCTCCACGGGAGCCGCAAGAAAGGTAGTCTCAGGGATACCCCTACTCTCCTGCTATCATGCAAGCACAACACTCATTCAGGTTTTCCTCAAATGATTCTATTTCATATTTTTTAAAATTTTATTTTAAAATTTGCATATGGCAAAACTCATTCTTTTTTGTGTACAATTTTATGAGTTTCTACAAATGCATAGAATTGTGTAACCACTACCAAAGTCAAGATGTGAACATCTCTCCCCAGAGACCCCCACACACAACCCTTTGCAACCCTCTTAGTGTTTTATACTTGTAATGAGAAAAAACAGAGGCAGAGGGTGATTCATTTTCTTTTGCCACTCACCTTTGTCTCTTTTTTTTCCCCCACAGAGTCTTTTGGAAAAGACAGTCCCCTAGGAGATGCTGAGGGACCAGAGCCCTGCAATGTGTGAGTACTTTGCTTCCAGAGTTCTCCAAGATCTTTCAGGGGATGCAGAGCAGGGCTGGGGGCTTTGGGGCAGCAGGGCCCCTAAAGGCAAGGGGCCCAGATGGGTCATGGAAACCACTAGGGGCTTCGATGAGGAGCCAGTGTTACCAAGAAAAAGCTCTGACTTTTTTTCTCCTGCAATCTCACACACAAGCCTGCACAAAAAAACCCTGGACTGTAATGGAGTGAGCTGAAAAGCAAAGACTGGCTCAGAGCAGAGGAGATAGGAGGGGAGGGGAATAGCAGCTGGCTAAACTGGAGAGCAAAGAGAAGTTCCCAGGTTGTTTTCTGAAAGGGGCTTGCATCAAGACCACATCGCATCTGTGTGAATTAGAAGGTGCAGTCCTCCTTCTGCAGCGCTGCACTCACACCTGGGTGATGGGAGGATGGCCTGGGGCTCTGTCCCTGAGTGACCCCCTTGGCAGGGCATGCTTGAGTAGGGCCCAACCTGCACATCCTTTCAGTGAGGCTCTGGTTTATACGAATCAGGAATATGTGTTCAATTAATCATTCCCCAATTACCCAGCATTGCAGAGCTTTTGCTGAATAAAAAATTATTTGTGGAAAATACATTGGCTTCATCCATCAAACTTTTCGGCAGAAACATTAAAAATGCAGGCAAAATTTTCCATTAGGACACTAGCTGTCCATATTTCTTGATGATACCTTATTGTTGAACCCAAGGTAAATGCTTATACTTCAGTCACTAGCAGCAATTCTCTGCCTTTGTATTTCAAATTTCAGTAAAAAATCTCAAATGTCAAAATGTGTGTCACTCTCTAAATAAAATTTTATACCAGAAAATGGGAGGCATGTTGCTGTTGAGTCATTTGATGGCATGTCTGACAGGAATACTGATGACTGGAATGAGCAGGCTGATGAAGACTAAGAAGGGAAGTGGGAATACTTTGCCAGGCATCAGATTTGACATTTGTGTCTGGCAGTGTTGAATTTTCCTCACTTGCTCTTGTACCACCTGCAACAAAAGTCACCTTCCAGATCGAGTTCCTGTGTGTAAGTCATCTTCATCCCGGTGCAGCAGCCCGTCAGCTGGGAATATAGACCAGTGTTTTATTATCCAGAAGCCTTGAGAGAGTTTTAAGCTTTTTGAAAATTATAATTTCACTTTTGTGTGTGGAACTCCATGATAGCTAAAATTTGGGGCATATAAAAGCCACTCAGTACACAAGCCTATTGAGTTGATGAATTGAGTGTGCATACTCATAACATAGAGGAAACTTTTTCTTTAAATAAATTCTCCATGGCAATGTTAATTCTTCACTGGATGTTGGAAGATAAAGCAGCTTAATGGAAAGAGACCAGACTTTGGATCTGGGTTCAAATCCATCCCTTCTCAGCCCCTTACTCTTTAGATAGCCTTAGGAAGAATCTTTGGGAAAGGAAAATTTTGTGAGTCTCAGTTTTCTCTTTTGTAAACTAGGGATAAGAATAAATGTTTCATAGAAGGATTCAAGAGAACATACGAATGTACTTAGCATGGTACCAGACCAGAACAAGTGTTCAATGGATTCAGGTCCCCTTTCTTTAATCACTTGGTATTTTGGGAGAATAAACTGCTACACATTGGCAAATATTAAGGGAGCTGTCTCTCCATGTAAGATATTAGAATGTGAACATAGCCAAAAACTGAGTCAAACCAACTGTGATAATCATATTTGGTTCCTCGTATATTTTACTTTATCATTTTAAGTTAGATGTTGCCACGTGGCTTAATGTGGCCAATGAAAAGTGATGGATCACGTGAGGGTTGATTAAGGAACTAGTGTATAATGTGCCATGTTCTGCATACACCGGCTTCATGATGAGGCAGCACAGACCTAGAGTAACCACCACCTGACCAAGAAAGGACAGGTGTCACACATGAGTGAGGAAGCAACTTCTGGTGTAAAGCCACTGAGATCTGGGGGTTGTTCATTGTCACAGCATAGTCTAGCTTTTCCTGACCAATACACCAACAGGCTATTTGGTGAGATTCATCGCTTTGACCCTGGCCCCCAGTCAAGTCACAAGCACCTTATCCAAAGCGTTAGAATAGTAATTGTGCCAGATTCTACCACAGCAATGAGTTAGCAAATTTGGGGAACTGTGATATTTTTACTACGACTTAATTAAAGACTACAGATAATTGTTTTGGAAAACTTCCCATCTTGCCAGTGATCCTCTCAGGGTGGAAACTTGGGAAGATTAGCCTCCGCACACTTTGATCAGCCCTATTCATCGCTACAGACCTGCGCAGTGCGGTGTGGTAGCCACTAGTCTCACATGGCCGTTCCATTCAAAGTAAATGGAATCAAACATTCAATTCCTTAGTCACACTAGCCACATTTCAAGTGCTCAGTAGTCTCCTGTGGCTAGCACAAACATCAAACATGGAGAACATTTTACTGAACATCCCTGGTACAGACAATTGAAATTCTCTCAAAGATATGTACAGTTTTACACAACTGAAGCATCCCTTCTAAACAGATTGTCACTGCTTGAGCCCTCTTTCATAGAAACTGATTGGCTACTACACCTTGTCCTCTAGTGTGAACACCCTTAAAATGCAAAGGAAGAGAAAATTGCCTTAGGCTTTCAGGAGAACACATGCTCAATATAGCCAGGGCTGTAGGAGCTGCTGTAACAATAAGTATTACTGGTGATGTTTGAGGTTAGAGAACTGGTATGCATTGTCTCTTTACAAAGCGGAAATAAGGAAATAAGGAGGCAATTGGAGCTGCAATGAAATAAACGTGAGGCTCGATGATTCTCATTTAACAAATGGCCTTTCATATCACGTAAGTCCTGTTCTCTTTTTATATCAAAATTTACAAGGCCTGTGGATTAAATAATCCTTTCCCCAGACAAAACCAACTAGGATAAGAACCTCTCTCAGGTAACATTAAACTTGGGGGTAAATGTGGGTATGTTAATCAGGATATCCTAAGTAACGCAGCTGTAACAAACAACTTCAAAAACTGAGTGCCTAGGACAAAAATTATTTCTCATTTATGCAAGTCATCTGGGTGTTCAGGTGACTGCCCAGAGCAGCTGTTCTCCATTGCCCACAATCCAGGATGGCTTCCACTTCAACTTGAGGCCCCCTCCCTAATCACTGCAGCAAAAGAAGAGTGCGGGCATGTCCCACACCATCAAATAAGTGCTCTGTCATGAAAGTGACATGTGCCACTTCTACTCAAAACCCATTGGCTGGTGTTAGACACATAGGTCTTCCCACATGAAGGGTGGGAGTCAGGGAAGTGGAATCTTTCCATGCACCCAGGGGGAGAGGGTCACTGGAGTCAGCATTACAAGGCTTTCCCGCAGTGCTGTGATGGCACTGGTCTTCAGACAGCCAAATGACTGATGTTTTCCACAATAGTGTCGGAGCGTTTGTAATGGAACCAGGTTTCCATAATTCCAAAATATTTTGCCAGCTCATGAGATAAGTAAGAGGTGAATTCTATGCTTTCATGAGCCTTGAGTTCTCAATTCTAAACCAAACTTACATCCATATTCTTTGGGGCAGCTAGAAGAAGAAAAATAAAAAGTGCTATAGCTTGTGACTTTAATCAAATTACTTTTTTTCTGGGGATAAAAAGTGATATGGCCAGGTTAGATTATTCTTTGTCCCTTTCCGACACTGTTCTGGTTTCTATAGTTTTCACGGCCACTATTGGCAGTTCTGAGAGAAAGCTGTTCTGAATACACAGAGGGTTCTAAATGCTTCTGTGAACTTGAACCTCCTCTGTTTCCTGCATCATTCCTAAGCACAAACCCTCTCTTGTCTCCCTTCCATCCTTTTCTTTCCTGAGAAGTTTAGACTTAGTGCTCTTGACAGTACTGACATCATTTTCTTAAAAGTCAGGACAATTGAGGTATAATTTACATACAATAAAATGGGCCCTTTTGAGGTGTAGAGCCCTATACATTTTGACAAATGTATGCACCTTGTATAACCACTACTAAGATCGAGATGTAGAATATGTTTCCCAAAATGTTTCTTTTACCCCACTTTAGTCAATCACCTTTTCGCATTCTAGCTTCTGGCAACATTGATCTGACTTCTATCTGTATAGTTTTGCCTTTTCTGTGTGGCCATACAAATGGAACCATAGAGTATGTAGTCTTTTGAATCTGGGATTTTCCACTCAATAATCCTTGAGATTCATCTGTGTTGTTGCATGCGCCTGTAGTTTTTTGTTGTTGAGTAGTCCTCGATTGTGCCACAGTTTGCTTAGATACTCACCATGGATAGACATTCGAAAAATCTCCAGTGCAGGGACATAAAGGTTTTTAAGAGGAGAATTGAAATATTCTATTTGGAGGGTGGCTGGGCTAGGAAAAGGAGAAGAAACTAGGGCATTGGCTGTGGACCTAGGAGAGGTATGTTAGGAAAACTGGAGCCAGTCTCTGTCTTAGGTATGCGAAGGTTTCTATGACACACGCAGGGAATTCGAGGCTTACATGACTACTGAAAGTAGGGGGATGAGGGACAAAAGTTGTGATGGAGACCTGATGATCTCAGCTTATAGCTCTGACCTAGGTGGCTCTCAAGAATTCACCTGGAAGCTTCTGTGTATCCCTGAATGTCTGGGGAGCTCCTACAGCTATCTCAGTCTATAGAAATGGTTCTCAATATGTGTCTCCCAAACTGCCGCATTAGTAACATCTGGAAATTTGTCAGAGACTCATTTGCTCAGGCTTCACCTCAGGCCTCCTGAATCATACCCTAGGCATGGGGCCCGGCAATCTGCATTTTGACAAGTCTTTCAGGGCATTCTGATACACACTAGTTAGAGAACCACAGGTCAATAGCGTTAAGTACAAAGTGTCCCCAGGAAGCTCACTCAAAAGCTACCTCAAATCTAATGTTTGCCCCTGCATCTGCATGCAAATGCTTCTGCTCTCCAGCTCTCACACAAGTACCTCTCACTGAGAAAAAAATCTAACCAGGAGAGTTATGGGGAATGGAGTTATGGGGAAAATGTGGTTCTCAGCTTCTCTTCTGAAGCTCATAGGAGGCTCAAAGAGGATGGACATGATGATAAGTTGATAATGAATGACCTAGTACAATATGGGAAAGATGGCAGGATTCTTGAATAATAGATGTTGGCCATGAATAACAGCAAGAATTTGCAGCTTCTTCTAGCTCTCAAATCAGGAAATCACTTTGCTCCTTCTTTTTGCCTAGTTAGGCAGCACCTCATTTAATTTTATCTAAATGTTCCTGGATTCATTTAGATTTAGTGGCTATTCTCGTTCTATTTCCAATTTCCGAAGTAATTATGTCATCTTATATTACCAAACATAGACTAGGTTGCTATTTCCAGTAAACTAAAATGGTTCCTTCCCCATATATTTAAAGTCAGTCAAAATATATCTGTGGTCTTTCTGCTTGATATTTTAAGCCAAAGAGAAAGGTAAATAATATTTAAGGAACTTGTAAACCAAGTGTGTAACCATTTTGCACAATTCATGATTTTATTTAATGAGCTTCAGTACCATAGGAGGAGAGTTGTTCCCAAAGGGCCTCAATCAACCAGACTATTGAACAGAAATGCAGAATGTAAATTGGTTTTTAACTAAAATCATATTGCTATTACTTTTTGTGGAACCCATAATTTCTGGTAGAGAGCAAACATATAGAAAACCATTATTATGGAAATGCATTCTGGGATTCAACCAACTGTATTTGGCTTGCGAACGAATGCTTTGAGGGTTGATTTGTATGCTGCTACTGGTTGTGCGGGGCTAAATATATGCCACATGGGTCTTAATAATTCAGCTTTCATGGCTTTGAAGGTTCCACACACTATCTTTCAGATCTATATGCTCATATTTACTTATTAATATTTATAATTTCGAAGTCAGACAGAAGATCTGTTTTCTTTCATTCACATACTCAGGGTAGATCTTTTCTTTTAGAATGTTGGTGAGATATTTGTTTTTCATAGAAACAAATATGGATAAAAGGAAGACAAACCACATATTTTTCTCCTGGTAACTGACAATAAACAATGATTTGAAGCTGAATCTTTCTCTTCCTTTGTACTTCCCCATGGTTGGTCACTGGATCAAAGAGAAATTGATCACTAGATCAATGCTTGCACAGCTGATTTCCAATATTACTTACATGCTAATAATTCCCAAATTCCAAAGCTCCAGATACAAATTTATGTCTGCCGGCTGAACATTTGCATATGGAGGTCCAGTCAGACCAAAACTAAGTGAACTGCTTTCTACTAGACAGGCGTTAGTTTTACCTTCTCAGAAATAGTAAACATTTCTCAAGGACAACACCATGTCTTAATGGTTATTCTCTCACAAAGGTTTGAGTATAGTACACACTTAACAGATTCTTGTTGATTGAAAAATAGTGGTGGCAACTGCAAGTGGTTGCTAAGCATGAAAGGGAGGTGATGAGGATATTTAGAGCCTGTAGATTTGTAACATCTCCTGTAGCATACTGCTCGTTGCCAGAATCTGTTTATAGCCAAGAGCCTCTTGGCCACTCCAGGGCCTAATTGTCAAAGTAGAAGGCAATTGGATACATTGTAAAGAGAGCACGGTTTTGCAGCTATGTGTTCACATGTTGACTCTGCCAATTGGAATTTATTTAACAACTCTGGGCTATAAAATGAGCCTGATAACATCTACCTTACAAAGTCTTTGAGAGGCTTGAAATTGCCTAAGTATATAACGTGCCTAAACCTCTACCTGGAACTTGGTAGAGGCTAGCTAAATGATTGATATGCTCCTGCTATTTCAAGGGATTTTCCTATTTTATTCCATTTGGTCCTTACAACCACTCCAAGGGATTAGAGATGACTTGATCTCCATTTTGCAAATGAGGAAACTGAGGTCAGAGGGGGAGCTAGAACCGAGAGCTGGATTTTTTTCTGACACCAAACCTTCCCCCATTCTTCCACTTTAGACAGTCAGCCCTTTGCATAAGCATCCCAATTCTACACCCAAGGCAGAATCAATTTAATCCCGGTTCCCCCCTACACCCCACCCCTACACTTCTAAAGCTCCTTAAAAATGCTCTGGGTGTGCTACATTCTAATGCTTAACTCATTCCTTTGTAGTTATATAGAGGTTTAATTTACTCCAGGATTATGAGTTCTTTGAAGCAGAACTATGTCTGATTATCTGAGCGTGCACAGCGTCTGGCACATAGTGGGTATTCAGTACAGGTTAGTTGAATTGTTGAAGGTAAGAGTCAGAATGTAGCAGTCAAAAGGTTCCCTTAATTAAAGAAGAAAGGAACTAAAGCATTGTTTGGCATATTATCACAGAGCCAGCATGGGAGCTAACAAGACTGGAAGCATCCATCTACAAGTAATGTGCACAACCTGCCCCACTGAGAATGTTAATTATAATTTTAAAGGGAGACGGGGAGCTCTGGTTGTGTTTTGGCACCAAGCAGTAGGGAAAGGGATGGCCCGCAGAAGGAATGCTAAACGGTTTCTCCAGTTTGTGTTGCCAGCTCTCTGCGCAGCTCTGGGAAGGGGGAGGCTTCCTGAAAGGCAGCTCATGGCTGTTTATCTGGGAGGGATATTTCAGCCCTGTTCATGTGTCAGTGATTCTGCAGGTACAGTTCTTGCCCACGTGTCTTCTTCAGCACCTCTCCTATGGCCTGGTCCAAATCCTTGCCCGCTCTGAAATCCTCACATCCTCTGGGACTTTATTCTGTCCACAGCCCCTCTCTACTTTCATACGCTCTTTGTGGGAAATGCAAATCAATTCAATGGATTTTCAAAGTCCATTTTAAAATGCACTGTCAACATTTTCACATATATAGTCTTGGGCCCAGTAATTCTACTTTTAGTAATCTAATCCTATGGAAATTCTCCCATGAGAAAGTCAAAATAGATATAATATATGTATAGGCTTATGTGTAATAATAAAAATTAGAAGTGTCTGCAACGTTCATCAGTAAAAATTGTTTAAATAAATCTTGGGATAGCCATTTTATATAACTGTTAAAACAAATAAGGTAGATCTCTAGGCAATCATACAGTTGTACAATGTTGAAAAAGAAAGTTGCAGAATAATGTATCTTGTAAGATCCTATTTTTATGTACAGAAAAATCTAGAAAGATATTTATTCAGCAAATATTTATGGAATGTATGCTATGTGCCAGGCAGTAAAAAGAAAAAAATTCTGCCTCTGTGGAACTTAAATTTTCCTGCAGGGAAATGAACAGTAAACATAACAAATAGGAGAGCTACCTAATAGGGTAAAATATAGTAAGGACTAAGAGAAAACAATAGGGTGGACGGTGATAACCTCTGAGGCTGAGTGTGATAGGTCCTGAAGGAAGGGGCAGGCGGTTCATTTTCTACTTTATTTCCTTTCATATTGCTCAAATCAGTATGTATTATTTTCTTTATTTTTTAAGGAGAAGATAAAGAGTTTCCCTACGCTCTCCTGTAACTTCAACTTCTCTCGTTCAATTAGCTCGTTCCCTCTTACTTTTAAACTCTTAGGAGTTTTTCTCCCATTCTAAAAATAAAAACAAAAAATAAAGCAAAATCCTTGCCTCTCCTCAAATCCCCTCTGGTTATAGGCTGAGCCCTTTCCTTCCCTCTGCACCAAAGTTCTTGAGAGAGTCCTGGACTGTCAGCGTTTGTGATTTTCTGCCTCCCAGTCCCTTCTCCACACAAGCCCACCTGGCTTTAGGCTTCCATGCTGCTGAAACTCTCATCTCATCAGTGAATTTCAAGGACACAACATCGCCTCCCACCTCTCCAGGTGTCACTATCAAAGTGTCCTGGGATTCCCTCTCTTCTCTGAGGTTCCGTCCTGGGAAGACTACCCTACTCACTCCACATAGTCTCCCCAGGCGACTTCATCAGCCTGCATATTTCACTGGCCTGTTTTCTGACATCTCCCAAATTTGAATCTTCATCTGAACTTTTCTTTCTAGT
Source organism: Indri indri (assembly GCA_004363605.1). Classification (NCBI taxonomy): domain Eukaryota; kingdom Metazoa; phylum Chordata; class Mammalia; order Primates; family Indriidae; genus Indri; species Indri indri. The sequence continues at coordinate 4,308 of RJWJ010025659.1, read as the reverse complement.
TTAGATGTCGTGTGGCTGTCCTTTGGACTAAGCATATTTGAAACTGAATTTACACGCTTCCTCTTAAACTATGTCCTCTCCGATGTTCTGCAATTGGGGCACTACCATGTAACAATCCATTAAGACTGAAAGCTGGGAGTTGCCTCCTATGGAAATGTGTCCTACTCCCCTCTATAGCACTAGCATCAGGCGTGGTATCTAGCACCTAGTGGGGTACTCAATAAAGGTTTGAGAGTAGGAAGGAAGGATTAATTGTGGCTTTGTGGCATAGTCAACACCATGAGTTTACCACACTGTTTCATTTTCCTGTTGGGTAGAAAGGAAATTGGTATTTATCAGCTACTTTGGATCTAGCCATGTTCACATAACTAATCCTAGACAGTGGAATGTGGACAATAGTGATGTTCTTCCCTTTCGGGCCTAGCCATAAAACATCCCATGCATCCCATGGTACACTTCACATGCTCTCTTACTTTTCCCATTCACATGGCTGGAAGTAACGGACTCCAAAACTTAGAAGAAAACACACATAAGTGGAAGGAACTGGATCCCTTCATTATCCTCGCTTGGAAGAAAGCCATGCAAGAGAGTCACCTGTCCAGGAGCATCCTAGACATCGCATAATCAAGATATAAACTCTTATTGGATTAATCCACTAAAGTTATGAAGTTGTTATAGCATTAATGACTCTAATATAGGCTTTAAGATACAGTTCTTCCTATAGCACTTGACAATATATTAATAAAATTACACTGTTTAGCAAGAATATGTGTTCTTAGACATGAGTACAGTAACTAATCTGCATTGTATTTGACAATTTGTAGCACAGGCCTACTGGGATGCTTCCCAACACTATAACTCTTCCATTTTTTTCAAATCTTCTCAGGTTCTGGCATGCCATGTGCTCTACGTTCATTCACCTGCTACATATACAATAGTTGATCCATTCTGTCTGCTAGAGCTAGATTCACATTAACCTTTAAACTTTATCATGCCCAGTGGCTTCCACTATTCCCTCAGAGCCTACTGGTCTTTAGCTTCTGTTTCTCAACCATTTCCTCAAAGGTTCTTTGAACTGCCTTCCATTTTTATATCCAATGTGATAAATACATTGGTAAGTTCAGTGCTCCTATCGTACACATTTTGTCAGTAATTATGGATCAAATCTGTTCACCAGACACAAAATCGATAGAAGGTGAGGCCACAGGAGAGGACACAACATGCACTGCAAACTTACTTACCTGAAGGCAGCATGGGCAGTGTTCACTGGCTGAGAGAACATACAGCTGTGCTCAGAGCATCCGGAAAATACATAAAAACAGTGTACTATTACACAATGTTGCACATATAAGTGATATTTTGAAAAATATTTCAGAGGCAAATAGCTAAATGTTAAACTGGTACTGGGGGGACATTGGTTGGAGATGTAGGTAGGTCGGCCTGCTTTGTGCTGCTGTTATATCCAAAGAAGCCAAACTTGGCTGCCAATCTGTATCGTAGCAGGTTACATCTGGGCATGAATGGACTTGGAATGGGTACTGAGCTTGAAAAAAGATTGGCACTTGAAACAGTGATGCCTGTAGAGGTAAAGGTTGTCTGATTTGTGGACTATTTGTCAAGTCTCAAAGGATTTTATCTTTGGGTAGCCTCAGAACTCTAAGAGGAGTTTGAACGTGAAGCACGGATTCTTACAAAAGTGCACTTGTGTGGGCTTTGTGGTAAAAATATCTTAGGTAAAGTCCATGGCGTTATTCACAATATCTTTTGTCCTTCCAGAATACCTTTTCTGCTAGTGGGGATAAGAGAACAATTAAAGGATGTACAATTTGAATTGTATTGGGGTTATGAATGAATTCCATTGATCATGGTTATTAGCAGACAGAAGGGAGATTTCTGAACCTGACACCTTGCTGAACTTAACTGTTGCTCCATGCTCTGTGCAGAAACATGTAGGGATCTAAGGCTGGCCACAGCAATTTTCCCTGTCTCCTCCCTCACCATTTTTTCCCCCTGCGAATTGCCTGGAATGTCTCCATATTTGATCCCCTACATCATGACCCCTTACATCCTTAATTTATTGCTTTATCCACCCATTTTCCTCTCTCAATCTTAAGCTCTCTTAGATCAGTGGATCTCTGGGCATATACAGTTGTTATATGATGTACTTATGGCCCTACATAACAATACCTTTTAAGAAAAAAGGCCATCTATTTTACTTATTCTTATTGTCTTTGTTTTCTATAAGTGTTACAATGAATGACACTGGAACAAATGGACGTTTCCCCCCACCACCACCAAAAAAAGAGGAAATCTAGACAAAGACCTTATACTTTCCAAAAAATTACATCAGATGGATCATAGACAAAAGTATAAAATACAAAACAATAAAACTTCTAGGATAGGAGAAAATATAGGTGACATTGGCACCTATTGGCAATGACTTTAGATACAACAGCAAAAACATAATCCATGGGAAAAAATTGAGAAATTAGACTTCATTACAATTAAAAACTTATATTTTATAAAAGACAATTTTAAGAGAATGAACAGATAAGCCACAGACTGGGAGACAATATTTGCAAAACACATATCTGATAAAGGAGACATACAGATGGCAAATAAGCAAATAAAAATATCTTCAATATCATACATCATTAGGGGATTGAAAATTTAAACAACATTATGATCCACTATACAGGTATTATTATAGAATGGCTGAAATCTAAAACACTAACAACGTCAACTGCTGGTAAGAATGTGGGGCAACAAACTCTCATTTATTGCTGGTGCGAATTCAAAATGGCACAGTCAATTTAGAAGACAGTTTGTCAGTTTCTTACATAACAAAATATACTCTTACCATACAATCCAATAATGTTGCTCCTTGGTTGTTACTCCAATGAGTTGAAAAGTTACATCCACACAAAAATCTATACACAGATATTTATAGTAGCGTTATTCATAATTGCCAAATATCAGAAACAACCAAGATATCTTTCAGTAGGTGAATGGATAAACAACCTGTAGTATATCCATACAATGTAATATTTTTCAGTGATAAAAAGAAATAAGCTGTTAAGCTACATAGTGACATAGAGGAACCTTAAATGCCTATTGCTAAGTGGAAGAAGCCAATATAAAAAAATTGCATTTCATATGATTCTATAATAATTATATGACATTGTGGAAAAAGCAAAACGATAGAGATAGTAAAAAAGATCATATTTTTAGGGCAATAGAATTATTCTCTATGATACTGCAATGGTGGATACATGCCATCATGTGTTTGTTAAAACTCATAGAATATACAGCACAGAGTGAACTCTGATTTAAACTATGGACTTCAGTTAGTAATAATGTATGAATATTAGCTCATCATTTATAACAAATGTACCACACTACAAAAGATGTTAATGATAGAGGAAACTGTGTGTGTGGTGGCAGATGAAGGGAATATGGGAATTGTCATACTTTCTACTAAATTTTCTCTAAACCTAAAACTGCTCTGAAAAAGAAAGTATATTAATTACAAAAATTTTAAAAAAGATGATCAAAAGTGACACCAGTCAAAATGGCAGAGTAGCAACCTCTGAGAGCTATTCTTCTTCAGAAACACCAAATATTTGACAAAAACTGCCAGAGTAAACTTTATCACAACTTTAAAAGATAAGCAAAGGTTTACAGTAAAGGTTTAAGTAAAGGTTTACAAAGTAAATGTTAAGTCAGGAGAAAGACCACTGTAATATGCTAAGAGGTCTTCTTTTTTGCTTTTTTCTTTTTAACTTATTCATGTTCTGTCTCCCTACCTGGCACAATGGTAGTCTTGAAGATGGCAGCCTGCATTTCCAGTGTGAGTACCTAGTTACAGAGGGAGCAATACCTTTGTCCCTAAGGAATTGTGTTTGTCGGTTTTGACCTTACTGGGGTTTCCCTAAAGGACTAGCATAAGAGGCTTCCCTTTGTTTCACTTATCTTGGAACTCTATCTGGTGGGTGTATTTGCTTCTCAAAAACAATGAAAACCAAAGGAAAAAGCCATTGCCCCCTGAGGCTAAATGTAAATTGGGGAAAACAAAGTATATGCTGAAATCCTGGGAGACAAACGCCAGGGAGTGACATTTTCTGGAGAGAATAAGGGCTTTGGAAATCTACCATGAATACAGGGAACCTAGAAAGACTTATACATGCTCAGGACAGGACAAAGGCTCAGCAAAGACTTGAGAAGACTGTAATTTTTTGCCTCGAGCTGGTGTTCATATACAGGCTTAGAGCAAGCAGGAAGGGAAGGCTCAGGCAGAGTTTAACTGCC
>RJWJ010025658.1:0-23661 GCA_004363605.1 Indri indri | reverse complement strand
AAATACTACAAAGTAGGTAATCCCATTTCTCATGTATCAATATGTCTAAAGATAAAGTTTTGTCTTTTTCAAAACCCCCAAAGGAAACTCTCTTTAGCAGTATGGCCCTCCTCTCCTCATGAATCTTCTAACTCTTTATTACCTACCAAAAGAGTTAAGGTTCTACTTAGTCACTTAATTAGCTCTATTTTTAATCCTACGGACTACATGGCATGTTATTTTCCTTAAAGGTTTTGCTCACAGCAAGCTTAATAATTCTAAATCATTTGTTATTTTAAAAAGAGGATAGTTATTTCTTGGAACAAAAATGTCAACAGTAATATTACAATATAATATTTGTCATTCACCATAAATATCTAGCTTTGGGTTGACTATTCAGGGTTATTCAAAATCTCCCTTTTGTGTTATGAGTTTCGCTAAACACTAGTTCAGCATGGTATCTCTGAAAGGCAGTCTAAAAAATAAAAATAAAATATAGGTGTCTGCTGGCAAGGGTACATCGAAATCCGTCTATATGTATATCCAGGAATCTAAGACCCACTGATGACCCTTCACTACCTGTATTCATCCCAAATAGCTCTTTACTTACACTAAACCTCATATCCACTGATGCCTTATTTCCAAACCTTCTCCTCATTATTCCTAGAATTCACGGTCCTTTACCAGCAAAAGTCTCTTATTCATAAACTTTTTATTGAACATTCTTCCCACCAATTTCCTTTCTAACATAAACCTGGTTCTCAATTTATGACAGTAATTTACCCCGAAATCACTCTCGAGAGGTGACTGTTAATTCTTTAACACACCCTTTCCACTAGGCCCTCAGTGGGATAGATGTCCTGCTTTTAGATGCTTCCTTTTCTCTTAAAAAAACTCTCCAACTTTGAAGCTAACACAATCTATCCTTGTTGCCATCATCACAAGATTTCTTTAGTTACTCTCATTCCTTGAAGACCTTCATATCTGCCTCACTTTATCTCTTCAATACAATCCCTGTCGTAATTATTTATAATTCCAATATGCATACAGATGATCTTTTTAATAGCCCAGACCCCCCTTCGTTTCAGTTACCTTCTCCTTCGCCTACTTCAGCTTCCCATTTTACGTAGTCACATGTTAGACTTTGTCACTATCAGTAACTATTAAAATACAGTCTCCTTAATCTTAATTTCAATTGTTGCACTCTCTAACCAACACCTACTACTGTTGCATAAAATGCCCTCCGATACCATGATTATGACATTTTTTAATCCACTAGAATTGAAAGTCTATTATTCTTACCATATTTTTACTCTTCACAAATTCCTTTTTACCTAGATTAAATTGCATGGTCTACCATTACCAATCTCTTCATATTCCCTTAAATCTACTAACTTTTGGTCATTTTTTGGTACTCATCAAACAAAACAATTACTTTGTTTAAATCTCACTTTCCACCTACCCCTTGACAACTAATGTCTGGAGAAAAACCATATAATCTTGCAAACTGGTCCCACCTCACAATGATGATTATTCACCAAAAGTGAAACTATTATTATAATACTGTCCAAAGATCCTAAATCTTTCACAAATCAATTCAGTCTTCTGTAATTTAGATAACTATTATGTATCCTCATTTCCTGTCAGACCACTAACTCCTCTTACCACATTCTCAGTCTCATCTGTTGAACTTTCTTTCTATTTTATCGAAAAAATACAAAACAATCACTGCTTCCAAAAGTTTCTACATCTACTTTTTTCCCTACACAAATACCAATTTGTTTTGCCTTCTCTTCTGATAAAATGAACAACTTTTTCATAGTTCTACTTTAAGCCAGTAATTTCTACACTGGATCCTGAAATCTCTTGCCAGTTCAACTTCCTCAGCAATTGTTTCTTTTCTCTTATGAGTTATCATTTGCCCCTCTAATGTATAATTCTTCTCAACATTTTCCTATCTTAGTGAAAAAAATTTCCCTTGATCCATATCCTCTCCAGCTACCACCTATTTATTTATTGCTATTCACAACAAAACTTTTTGAATGACTTTTATATGCTCACATTTCCAATTTCTTTCCCCTAGTTTTCTTTTGAGAGTACCTCTAATTCAATGCAAGATTTTTGTGCTCACTACTCCACTGAAACAGCTGTTGTCAGGATCACATGTTAATCCATCTAATGATCAATTCTCCATCCTCATATTGCCTGATCTACCAGCAATATTGAACATAGCTTTTTCCATCCACTCATCTTTGAAATAATATCTTCACTTGGCTTTTGAGAACAAAATTTACCATTTTTATTTTTCCTCTCTCTGGACACTGATATGCACAATCCATTTTTGGTTTCTCCTCTTTTCCCTTACCTCTTGATGCCCTAATGCAACCAGTGTCTGCTTCGTCCCTCTTCTCTCTTGTAGCTACATTCACTCCCCAGGTTTTTCATGCAGTCTTATAAGCCTTTAAATACCATCTCAACATTCAAAGATACATCCCCAATGTCAATCTCTGGACTCCAGACTCATCTTTAATATGTCTATTCAACATCAATACTTAGTGTCTAACGGACATCTCAAATTGAGATTTTGATCATTCCTTTGATTCTGCTCCAACCAAAAATTAGAATCATTTTATTTCTTTTATATTCATTTCACTTCCAGGTTGTCAGCAGTATTGTCAGTTCTATACTCATTTTTTCCAGAATCTGACCCCTTCTACCACCTTAGTTGTTGCCACCATCATCTCTAGACTGGAAAAAGAGCCTTCAAATCTCCCCTCCTCCCTCCATACCTTCCCCATTGTAATCTATTTTCTATCCCGTAATAAGACTTTCTTAATCTATAATTCAGATCACGTTACTTTTCAATACATTTCAAAGGTTACTCTGTTTCAGAGTAAAAGGCAAATTTATTTCAATGATCTAATATTTGTTAAGGCAATGCTAGCTGCTACATCAGACACACACACAAAAAATGTATAATGGCTCAAATGTGGTAGATGTTTATTTTTCATTCCCATAAGTCCCAAAACATACATTCGTGATTGGAAGGTAGCTTTCTTTTCTGTGACTCAAGTCTATAAATTCAATTTGATGTCTCCACCTTCTTGAACATATGGCTTTCATGATCACTGTGTTTGTCTCAAATCAGCATTTTGGGAAATAGCATGATGATCAAACCTGGGAGATTTTTATAGGCTGGGGTTGAACATGGAAGATGTCACTTTACCTTATATTCTGTTGGGTGTAACTCAGACACATGACCACATTTGATGGCAAAGAAAACTGGGAAAGGTAAACTTCGTGCCTAGGTAGAGAAGTCCATTTTGGTGAGGAGTTAAACAGTCTGAGACCAAAGCCCCCAAGGCCATACATGATCTGCCTCATTCCCAGTTCTCTAGACTAATTTCCTACCATTCTCCCCTTTGGACATTCAACTCTACCACATTGTCCTCCTTCTCTTCTTAAACAGGCTGAATGCTTGTGTTTCATGCCATTACATTTGATGCTCTCTCTACCTTGAGTGCTATCTCTCAGACAACCCTGTGACTTTCACCCTCAGGTTCCTACACACTACTCAGATGTCACCTAATCAGCAAGGCCTTCTCTGATTCTCTGGCTGTTTAATACGTGATGGAAATTACAATCACCGATTCTCCCTATTACTCTGTATTATGTTTTATTTTTCTCTATAAAACTCATGTGTCTATAGTGTATTTATTATTTGTTCTGTCTCTTACTGCCTTATCCACAGACCCTAAAGCATACAGTAATAATTCACTAAATTTTTATTAAAGTTATAAATAAAACAATAGATTAATAAATGCATCTATTGCCTGATCCTGCAAACCTTAATACACTGTTTTGTGTATCTCTGTATTCTAGTTACTGCAAAAATCAAGATGTATCTTCAAATGTCCCCTGTCTCCATATACTCATTGACCTAATTGACAGCTTCTCCATCAGTTACATCTACAACAGCAAGTAAGGTGGAGAGAGTAGCCGAATTGTGATTTTGGCTAAAATGGCTTAGGGTTGAGGATGGGTCAATGGAATTGAAATAAAGTATATAAAATATATGATTGTGGTACCGGTTCTTCATTTTAACTTAGAACTTGCTCCAAATTTCTTAGTCTATAATCCATTTTGGTTGGTTTTAAAGGGTTATTTACTGAAGTGAAAAACCCTATACAAATCTAAAAAGCACACATAAAGCCCCAAAATGTGTGATATATGTGTCTATGAGTGAAAGAGTATCTGTATTATGGTAGGGAGATAGATTTATATTCTTCCGACAGTTTGTCTAATTTAAATGAAAATGAAGGACTTTTTTAAAATGACAAAATGTTTCGTAATACAAATTTACATTATTTATAACACATGACAAAATGATTAGGCCATAATATATTGAAGGGAAAGATGTGTTTTCTAGCTTTGATTTACTGTTACCCAGAGAAACTAGAGATTAGTGAATGACATTGGAGTAGCAGCAAACCATTGTTTCTATCATTTAAAGTAATTCCTGGAAGAATTCACATCTAAAACATTGCTTCTCAGAAACCATAATACGTTACATTTTTATACCGCCTTTCAATTTCTTATGTTTGTTTGATTACCTCATTTCTCAAACTCTCAACTTTTTATCATTTCTATTTTTACAGTAATGTGTAATAATAACTGAATAATCGTCCCTCTTTGTCTCCACTAACAGAATCTGTGAGGAAAATGTACAGGTACAAACCTATATGATCTTGACTCAAAAATTAACTGGTTGAAGAGCTCTTATCAAATTTTACTTATATATTGTAAGATTTTAAAATATCTAGGTTTTTTTCTTTAATCACTTATCTGTTATCTCATTATTCTTGACTAAAATGCTTCTTAAGCTATTTCTAATGTATATGGTTTTCTTGGAAAGGTACAAAGTCTTGAAGGATCTTTATCAACTACTTTCCACTTCATCACCAAACTTTTCAAAGACCCCTCTGGTGATAAGGTAATGAGAAGTCATTCAAAAGTTTTAGGAAGAAAGATGTCATGTGCAGATTCATGCTTTAGAAAGTTCCTTCTTTCTGAATAAAGGCAGCTGTAGGGAAGGAAGCCGGAAACAGTAAGATTATTATGGGTGGGGCACTGAAACAATCTAAGTTAAAAAAAACACAATAACATGAGTTTCTTAGATGATTTTTATTGCAATGGAAATTGAGAAGAAGATGGAACCACAGCTACATGGTAGTAGAAGAGAAATACTGAGTGATTAATTACATAATTGGGGAAAAGGAAAAAATCAAGTGAGTTTCATAGTCAAGTAGACTGTTCTTCAAATCTCAGCTCTGTCATGCACTAAGTCTTTGGTTTGTGGAAAAGTACTTGACTTCTCTAAGTCTGAGGATCCTCATCTATAAAACATAATTAATTATAAATTGAGTAAATATATGTATACAAAAAAAAATGCTTAACATATCGTCTGGCATATAGTAAGTAATATGGATTGAACGACTCTTCACCAACATTCAGTGAGGGAGATCATACCCCTTTGCCCTGGTGAACTCAGGTGTGGTCATGGTGCCTGCTTTGGCCAGAGAAATGTGTTTGTAAGTGATAAGCAACTTCAGGGCAGAAGTTTTAAGTGTCAATGCATTTTCGCTTTGCTCTGTTTTCCCCTTTGCCAGAATAATTGCCAACATTTCAGATAGAGGAAGCTCTTTTAGAATAGAACTTAGATCAAGGACAACATACAGCAGCAATACAACAGCCAACCCATGAAGAAAATGTAGTGTGAGTGAGAAATCATGTTCTTACTTTTAAAAGTCATTCAGTCATTTTAAAAGTCAGTCAGTCATTGTTTATATATATTCCTGAAGCATAACCCAGCCCATCCTAATATTATATGAGATCAATTATTAGTAAATATTATAATTTTTACTTTTTCAGAAGATTGTCTTTGAAGGTAAAGAAATAATAAGAGCAATGTTCTGCAGGGTACTGTTGTCAAGTGGGTTTGGTTTGGTTTAGTTTTTAAAATGGGAAACATTGAGCATGACTTTGTCCTGAGAACACAAATGCAGGATCACACGATAGCAGGCACAGGAAGGGATATAGGCGATGTATGCTAGACACATGGAAGTGTTTGATGAATCAGGAAGTAAAGAGATCTAGAAAAGAGATGGGAAAATTAGTCCTTTTAAAAGAGATATTAAAAGTAAATAGATAAAAATGGGTGCATTTCCCCACATAAACAACGTAGGGTTTGCTTAGCAAACGAATTATGCAGCTAAACCCTGCCATCAGATTAAACACTACTGCATGCTGTGATAAGGTTAATTTGGTTGAAAGCTATGGTAGTCAACTATGTTCCTTGTAAACTCAAATAGATTGATCAGAAAGATACCAGTGAATTTTTTAGAGGCAAGAAAGTTATGACCAAGGCTAAGGAAGGGTAGCCCTAGGGCTCTCTGGAGCCACGGTTCAGATGGCTTTTGTCTGGACTGCCCTGGGTGTGACTCAGTATTCTAACAACTCTTAGCTACAATCTCTTTATGCTCTGAACTTTAAATTTTTGAAAGATGATCTGATGGTTTTAGCTAAAACAGGAGGCTAGAGCTTGGGCCGAGCCAGTACGGGTCCCCATTTAAATTTTGAGCCATTCCCTGAGAGAAATTTTTGGGAGCAGAAGTGCAATCCATCTCCCAGCAGAAAATGGCAAACACAGGTCACATGCTCTAGAAAAATTTAATGAATATATATCTAAAATACTAATTTTCATTTTAACATTAAAATCTACTTAACGTCTAAACTTTAAATTCCTTCAGAAAGATAGGTGTTGTGAAAATTTTGGATTAGGTAATTAAATTAAGCCTATTTTGGATATGTTTTAAACCAGAAAATGAGTTTCTGTGGTCTGTATCTTTGCAAAACATAATGTTCCCTTTTTTATGAACTACTATTGGAAGTTATGTTTCAATGGGTACATGCAGTGAAAACTATATATGTACTTTTTTATACACATTATTATGCCATCAATACTTACCATCTTAATCTCTGGAAATTATTTATATTCAAATTGCCCCTCCTTGTCCAGGGTCCTGCTTCACAGACACTGTGGAAAGAGTCTCTATTTCAGCTCTTTAAATTCTTATCTATCTGTGGCTTCTTCTAATGAACCCTCATAAAACCACCCATACACTGAGCATCACTTTCCTTTCATGGTGATCCCAAAATCTGCTCATTCCTGCTCACTTCTTCTAAGGACCCAACCCAATTTTCTATGTCACAGCTGAGAATGTCTGTACCTTTTAATCATTTTTTAATGAACAATTCAAAATAATAGGATAGAAAGTAAAGAATAACTTGAAACTGCTGTAAGAAGTGACTACTTCTATGTTTAAATGTTTACAGATAAGGGCCTGACCACCAAGTCTCTAAAGAATTGTCACGGTACCTGCCTAGCTCATAGTCAGCATTCATGAGGCAGAGACAGACATATTTCCACTCTCAGAATTACTCAAAGCACTTCTATGGTGTTGGTATCAGGCACAATTTTCCCCAAGGACCACAAATAGAATAAAGGATTTTTCCTTACTTGGTCTAAGAATTACTTCTTTGCCTACTACATGATCGACCTTTTTCCTGAATTTGACAGTAGGGACATCCACTATCTTCAAGGCAAATGCTACCAAATTACAGAAAGAGTAATTAAGTCCTATCGTCCTTGGGATAAAGATGATCAGATTAGTTGCCATATGTTTTTAAGAGTCTGGATTATTAAGTCTTAAATAACATCACACATCGCACAGCAACAATCCAGTCCAGGTAGCACTGTGCCAAGTTTAGAGCAGTCGTTTTTCATTCTTTATATTGGAAAGGAATGAAAAGATATACTAGTCTGCACGGAATCTCTACTACTACGTGGTCTGTACTCTTAATCTCCTGTGACCAAATGCTTAGACAAGCACTTACAGTCATATATATAAAGAGAAAAAATAAATTTTAAGTCAAATATAGTATAAATCCAGATGTGGAGGAGGAGAAGAGATTTTCTGTATTTGTGGTATATAATTCTGCTAAAGAAACACCAAATTCATATTTTTACACAAAAAGGCACCATATTTCAATCTGAAATAATTACATTTGTGTTATATCTGAGTCAAGTCTTGAATGAAGACTTCCAACAAATGGTTGTATTTTGGCCTTATATGTGTGGAAATGCTAAGAGCAGTTTGCACCAAATGTAAAAATTCCGAGTCTGACCCTAAGGGACAGAATCTGCTAATTTCTTCCAAAATGGCCATTTTAAATCCCAGGCTCCACCTAGCACCCCATTATATTAATATTGATTAACACATTCAGTTTGTTTTTCAAAGTTAAGAGGCATTGACAGAATCCTTGCTAACCATCAGAAACATCCTCACTTATAAATCAAAAATTGTTTGTTGTGTTTGTATGTGTGCATCTTTTCCCTTTTAGGTGTCCTCCCAAAAAGGGACATTTATTTTGTTCATTTCCTTAATATATTAACAATTAAAACGTCCTGTTTTGTCTATTCTGCAGATTTCTCAAATCAGTCTTATATTTTTCATTCCTGTTGCCACTAGTCTAGATCGTGGCCTTATTGTTTTTTAGAAAACAGAACCCATATTATTGTACTGGCCTCCTAATGAGCCTCCAAATATCTATTTTTCAGTGGCCTTTACTGCTGCATGAGTTATCTGTGCAAAAGCAAGTTAGGTCATGTCATGTCCATGTGCCCCATATCTACTTCATAGAATAACATTCGGAGTCTTCACTACAGCCTTTAAGGTCCTTGTCGGATCCCAGTCATAGCACACTGTGAATGTTTGAAGCTTCTTAGTGTCAGAAAAGAGGGAGTGGTGGAGACAATGGGAGCTGAGGATCACAGACCAAAATGTTAATCATTCAAATATTTTCAGAACATTATTTAGGTCACACTAAGCATCCATGCAGGCGAAGTATAGTCCATGGTCCTTAAGTTTGTAATCTCTGGACCTAAAACATTTGGTTATAGCCTTTCTTCCTAGTCTCTATTATATCCACATATTTATCACCAGGCCAGACTATCACTGGTCTGCTCTCCATATGCTCTAAATTTCACTGCCTTTATGCATTAATTCACAGATGTTCCACAGCTAAGAATGACCTCTCCACCCTCCATCTCTATAGCAATGTTCATTTCCTTTTAGATTGAGTTCAGAGAAAGCTCTCTGCTTGGAAGTCTGTGGTTTCAGAATTAGAATTCATCGTATCCTAATGATGTGATATTCTTCATTTTTTACCCTTTACTTTGTCCCTCAATTCAATTATTCACATTTGTTTTTGTTTACTCATGTTGTTAATTTTCTCTCTATATATGAAATTCTCCTGGCTCTCAGGAAATATATTTCATGATTTGGTGTTACTCTCACTCTCTGAAGATAGCAGGCCCTCAGTAAATTTTTATGAAAGTAAATTCGTGAAAGACAGGTATTAAAGTGTGTACAACACATAGCTTTTCGATCCAAACGAATTTGGGCTTTATTCCTAAGATTCCACTTATTAGTTGGATAAAACATCATCAAAATTCCCTGTGTCTCAATTTGTTCAGCTATAAAATGAAGATAATAAAAAACTCTTATCAAGTTGATTTAAGGATTAATCATAATCTATTATATATAAAGCCCTTGGCATGTAATATGTGCCTAATAAACAGTGGCTTTTATTACTATTGACCTTCACCTATGTAAAATGACATATTTTTTGGACTTTTCAGTTTTGTCTCTTCAAAACTCCTCTCAGTTGGATGGCTCATATTAAGGTCTTACTAATTTGACATAAATTAATCTACTGCTATATTCAAAATAACTTTAAAAATGAAGCATTCTGAGAATGAAACATTTTATACTATCAGGATGCTAACATTGTCTAAATCTGATGAAAAGCCAAAAATAAAATGGAAACAACTGCCAGCTATTTAATAGCTACAGATTTATGTGGTAACCCCAGGGATATTTTATAAACTTTCACTTGTTTTATAATTTGAGATACTTTCAGTAGCAAGTAATAGAAAATCCAACTCAACCTAGCTTAAGTAATCAAGAGGATTTAGTCCAGTGATTGGGTAAGCTCCAAGTCTGCTTTGATCAGGCACCAGATACATTTCCTGACAGTTTTATTTGTTCTAATATTTCCTGTTTATCAGCTTTCTACTCAGGCTGGCTTGCTTTAAGTAAGCAAAGAGCTTGAGACAGTTTTAATTCTACATCTACATAGCGTGCATTTTAAAACAGAAGATAGAAGCACCACCCACCACCAGCTCCACGACTGAATAAGTTTTCTGGGCTTTACTCTGATTGGGAAAACATAGGTGATGAGCTTTCTGCTGAACCAATCAGTGAGGCCAACTATTAGCTAATTGACTTAGGTGAACCAGTGCCCCCTTCAGCAACGGCAGTTGGGTCAATACAACCAAAATAAATGGGTCTTCCACAATGGTGAAAGCAAAATGGAGAATTGTGGGGAGACAATCAGTACATCGTAAATTTACATGTGTGTGCTCGCTCATGTGTGTGTGTATTCCAAGAATATAATTTAATTTCTTACTAATCATCTGAGTTTGGTTTATTTAGAACTGTGAAGCAGGTTGACTGTGCACTAGTTACCAATTTGTCTAAATCCAGTGAGACTCATTACATGAGTCCGTGAAAATGTAGCAAGATATGGTGATGGGATGGCCTGTATGGCCATCACCATTCCACGTGGTTTGGCCCGTTGGACAGACATCCATATTCAGTCTCAGGGAAAGATGGCATCCACTGGGCGGATGATGGCCCCAGTCCAGTGGAGCCTCTCTGCTTTTAGTTTTGCAGAATCATTAGTAAACCATGTCATACCATAAGTATACAAGTCTCTGGGTGGCCACGCAAAGAGCAAAAACACCCTCTACAGGTCTCTTGGTCCCTTAATGGACCCTACCGGTCCTTTGGGATTCTCGCTGGGCCCAATCTTGAATATGCCGTTTCTCTTTGATAATAGAGCTCTGTTGAGCCTGTCCAATTTTACTGGTGGAGTTTGTAAACATCCAAGTGACAGCGTCCATTGCATGTGGTTCTCTTGCCATGAGATGCTCAGTTTCCAACAGAGGCCAATAGCAGGCAAGGAATTGCCATTCGAAAGAAATACATCTGGTAGCTGCCTCAGGGAATGTATTGTCCAAAATCAGAGAGGCTGATGTACAGAAGGGACAAATTTCTGTCGCTATAGACTACAATGAGTATGCATAAAGGTTGCAGACACCTGTGATTCTGTTGGGTTAGCACTCTCTAAAAGTTTAAAGGCAGTGCCTTGGCCACAGCCTGTTGAACAGCCTCCAAGGCCTGCTGCTACAAAGGGCTCCATTCAACATCAGCAGTTTTGCTAGTCACTTTGCATAAAGGTGGCAAAAAATTCTCTCTTTTAGAATTTATTATTCTAGTTTTTATAGATTGACTTTTTATTCTTGTATTTATAAAAATTCTTTCTGAAGTTTTTTGTGCCTTTTAGTTAATAGATGTTATGGACTTCACAAATAATATTTTATTGGAGAAACAAGTACCTGTCAGCCAGTTGCAAAACAAAGGTGTATCTAATTTTCTTTTTCTTAATTTCAACATGCAAAACAAATAAACAAAAAACAGACTGAAATAATTGGTCCATAAAGTTCTTTTATTGCAAATTGCTAATACCACAAAAGTCAACTTAGAATGCTTGGGTAAAATAAAGAATGCAATGCCTTTTCTTCATATGAATAAATTTAAACGGTGAAAAAATCTAAGATTCAGAAAATTAATAATTTAGTGTATTAGGAGTATTTGGAACTAGAAGTATCTTCTTATGCATTTAGAAAAGTTGTACCCTCATAAGTAAACAAGTTTTTGCTTATTTACAAGTTTTTTTTTCTTTATTCATGCTCTGAACATATTTGACAGAATATGGGTGCACCAATGTTTTAAACCTAACATTATGGGCACTAACACAGCACGTTTCCACAATGGCATCATGATGATAAATAAATGAGAAGTAACTTGGCACACTGCTTGCCTGCAACATCAGACCATGACCCCTGTCAATCTATGAGTATTTTGGCACATTGACAGAAAAATTGTCAATTATTGTCATTTATGAGTAGTATGCAGGTTCTGTTCATTCCTTTTACATGAATCATAGAGATTTCCTGACCTTGCATTTCTGGAAATCAGAAGTTAGTCTTTACTGCCATCTTTTTCAAAAAAGATTACCACCACCAATCCCAAAGTGATACATACGTGTGTAAGGAAGATAGTTCCAGTTGCAAGAAAGAATACCAAAACAATGAGTATGGAGAGGGGTGGGAAAATCACTGTCCCTTGATTAGAACATGGAAAACTACCCACAGTTTCTGGAGGACAATCATAGTCTTCAAAGGTAAATAAAATATTGTTTCAATATGTTTTCCCAGTCAAATAATAACTCATGTTTTTAGTGCTGAACAGCCTTAAGGACTATGCTGCTTCCAAACTTTCCAAATTCTTTAATTTTAATTAAACAAACACTCTAAGGCCATTTTAAATCAAGTCTCTACTAAGATAAGATTAAAGTCTTAAATATTTCAGTAGTTATATAAATCAGGGTATATTTAAAATTCATCTGAAATTTAATGAAAATAAATGTTTTTGTGAGATAGTCAATAAATGTGGAAAAATATGACTTTTCAAGTCAGCTGTGAAAGACCTTTCTATTTTCTCAGAGGAAGAAAGAAGTCCCAAAAGCCTGATTATTGACATTGTATCAATTCATTAAGGTTTTTACTTGTAGCTTTTCTCTAGAGAAAAAGAGTTAACAGGATTGATTAAGCACACTGAAACTGAAGAAAGAGATTTGCAAATAAATAAATCCACTGTGCTTTATGCATAAGCTCTTTGCTCATTAATTTTTGGCAGAAATCTTGGGAAGGGGTGCATGCACACATATGTGTGCACTAGCAATTAAAAGATTATTCTGGGGATATTTTGTTTAAGATAGACCAACTAAATAATCATCCACTATATCACTTTGAACAATTTACATGCCATTTTTTTAGTGAATGAAAAGTAAAATAATACAGAAATATGGCACTCAATGGGAGGCAAAGTAGGTCATTAACTGCTGCTCCAGCAATTTCTATTTAACAACCTCCATTAATATCATGTTTCTGATTTCTCTCAAATAAGTAGAACAAACCACAGCATTTCTTTCTACTTGTACTCATTTTAACAGAGTATACAAAGTCCAAATGCGGTTCTACGAATTAATTAAATCAGTGAAAGTTGTGGTTTATTTAGTATTAGCCGGGGAGGGGAATAATTTTCATTAATTTATTGTCAGCCATTCATTTCCATTCAGAATTATTGTGAACTTATCCGTGTCAGCACAACCTAAACGTGAAGGTAATAAGCTGACTTACAACAAAAACTGTCACTGCTAGGTGGGAATGAAGAGGATGTGCTTTAAAATGCTGCATAGGAAGTGACACAGGCTCAAAAATGTATGCACAGTGAAAAACAAATTGTCAAGCAGTGTTCGAACTGGACAGTTTCTCCTTCTGAAAGCTAGAATTATATACAGTGAAAAAATGCTTTTATTCAGTGTACACTCTGGAAATAGTTTTCCTATCACAAGCTGCAGATTTGTACAATCTCACTGTATAGCAGTACTTCCACTCCTACCACCAGAGCCTCTTTCTCTTCCTCCTCTCTCCCCCTCTCTGTCATCACCGCCACCGCAGTGCATGCGGTGAGGTAGAGACAAGGAGAGAATCGTAGCTAAAAAGAACAGCCAAACTGAACACAGAGTAAATGCAGAGAGAAGGCATTTCCTAGGTCACAGGAAACAGACATTTATTTGTAACATGTATTACAGGAAAAAGAAGCTTCTAAAATCCCAACATCTCATATATTAGAGTCATTAGTGATGAGAAAAGCCAGAGACAAAAACAATGCTGAAGAATCTCCACTTTAACTAAACTCAGATGGTTGAGTAATTACCAGTCCAAAGAATGTTCTTTGCAATTTCTGGAGAAAACGACATAAGGAAACCGCCATTTGACACAAACGGGCATAGGGGATGGAAGCGTTTGAAGAGTTTGCACTTTTTAAAGCAATTTATTAACAGATAACATCAGGAAAGACATCAAAGTGAAGGAAGAATATTTCAGAAGCTTGAAAAATGCCTCCACTTCTTGGATGACTCTGTTTCTTGGAGAAAGGGGGAGAACATTTAGTTAGAGAGTGAGAACAAGGCAATCAATGAAGTAGGAAATGAACTAAGATGATGCTAAGTCTCTGACACCCAGAGAAGGCAACTTCGATAAGGAAAGAGACTTAAAAAGTCAAATGCACAAGAAAGTTCAAGAAAATTAAGCTCTAAGTAACCTTGAGGTCTAGGGCTAGACAGAGTCCAGCTTAAAAACAATTAGGAAAACAGTAGGTCTTAGAGGGCGAGTGATTAATTCAACCACAAGTTGACTAATGGATTTTCATCACACGTACCCAAAGGAGAATTTTTTTCCCTCACAGAGGATCATGTACCTTTTAGGACAGCAGGGGTCACTAACATACACTGGTCATTCATCCCGGACAAGTAGACCTTATGAATGTTCACATTGCAGACGTATTCAGATACCGCTAGGACTGTAATATTTCTATCATTCTTTAGTGATAATTTGAGTAATGAAACGCATTTGGTTTTCCCAAGATTAATGCTTTAGTCATTTAGTGTCTCCTAAATTTATTTCTCAGAAACCACAAAAACTCAATTGTCAATGATAGCATGTGCCCTTCTGAAGTCCTCCTAAGTGCTGGTAAATGTGAACTGCATTGCTAAACCATGTGATCATGAATTATGTCACATTTATGCTCCAGAACCATCTTTTTACATGCTATAGCTGTCTAAATATAATACATCGCACCAGTGGGCAAACAGTGATGGGAATCCACATCAAATCTGTAATGCCGCTCCTTCATTGTCCTGGGCCACTTTTTAGATGTGCTGTAGTAAGAAGCTAAGCCCAGGCATCTGACAGACAGGACAGCTGGGCAGGCCAGTCCGCAATTCTGGCACGATCATGTTGCAGGTGCAGGAATAAAACTATCAAATACTTGCGAACAGTTGCCTTTGGGCCAGCTATGAACTTGACCTCATTTCAAATAGCAGCTTTTCCTTTTCACCCACAGCACAGCTGAAGTTTAGAATAGAATTCATTTAGCTCAACTTTCAAAAAGAAATTTTTCCAAAGCCTGCTTTCCTAAGTTTCCTTTAAAGACAAATATGCCATAAGTTTTTTTTTCTTTGTGTTTAAAAGGTTTATGAAGAATAAATTTTCTCGATTGTTCTTTATGCAATGAGAATAAATTCCGTGTTTTTGTTCCTAGCATAGCCTTTATTTATTTCATATGCTTTAAGTTCTCTGTGGAATTTTAAAGGCTTTTGCTTGGGTATTATTTTTTATTCTGATATGATGTAGCCCTTGAATTAATGAATGATTTGATGTCTTTTGATTATACCACACACATTTTAATAGAAGTGCTTGATGTCCTGATACACTTTTTCTACTCAGGGAATTATTATATTGAATAATTGGGACCCAAGGCATTTCAAACCTTTTTATTGATAGGTGTCTTGTTACGCTTCCAAAATTAGAAATAGCATGAATAAACACTATGTATTTGAGCGATCTGAAGAAATTAAACATCGCTTAACTCTGAAGAATAACAATTTATTAAAAATGTGGCTTACCCCAAATGAGGCAAAGTAATATTCAGTGATTATTAAACCAACGACTTTACATCATTTGCAGAATAAAACTAACCATTCCAGTATGAGCTACTCAGTTTGGCTCCTGATTAAATTGGGTTAAACGAGGATGGCAATGGGAAAACTGTGAAATACCATCTGAAGGGATGATTAATGGGTGTGGTAAGACCGGATATGGCTACCACAATTCTTTGGAGTGGAAGAAGTAACTTTCTATTAAAAGGCATTTAGAATATCCTGTTTCTTGACCCTTCTTACCCTTTGTACAGTACACAGAGAACACGAATATTCCAGAGAAGAGAGCCACCAACACTTTACTTTTTGTTTTCAGTTGGTACAGCATTTCTTCTTTATACAATCACTGAAAGTGACCCCCTCTTACCTTACCCTTGCTCTACACACACTAACACCTTTCACCACCACACGTGAATATCCGTATCAGGTCTCGTCATGTCCCAAGTATAAGTCATTAAGTCAGGAAAATTTAAACCAGTAAATATTTTTTAGTCCCTAATTTTTGCAAAGAACTGCACAAGGATCTGTTTGTGATATGGGGATAATTAGGCAGAATCCCTGCTTTCAAAGAGATGATCAACCAAAAAGAATGTGACATATGCACAGATAATACAAGAAGTACAAACCGTCTAAAGGCATAATGAGGTAGGGTTAAGGAGTGTCATGATTCTGGGATGTCATCATGAAGAGCTCCCATTTGAATTGACCTGAGTGGCTGGATGGGACTGCCAGGCAGGGGTTGAGATGGAGGTGAAGACAGGCTCATTGCAAGGAGAGAAAAACCATATGATTAAAGCCTCAAACGTAGGAAACGGTAGAGAATTCTGATATTATATAAAAACAAGAGACGCCTCTGTATTTGGGAATCTCTGCCTCTGATATCTTTCTCCCTACCTTAATCATTCTTCAAGACTTTGCTTATAAATCACCACCTCAAAGAAGGATTCCACAAGGCCAAATAAATATTTCTACCATAATATATTTCTGTTATACACTGGATCATGTTGTAATCTATCTGAGTACATAATTAATTTAGAAATTAAATTGTAAATCCCAAAGGGGAAGGGTTTGTGACTTTACACCTCTATATTTTGAACCTATAATCCAGTGCCTGGTACTTTTAAAATGAATTATTAAATGCTCAAAACTTTATATCAGGCTGAATTTTCATGTGGACCATTTCTTTAATTCTTATAGCAGTTTTTTCAAGAGATGTAGGATGGGTTTTATCTGTCATATTCAGCCTTTTGAAAAATACTTTGTTCAAAATAAGTCTCTACTCCCAGAGATAAAGAAGTTATTATACGTCCAAATGAAATGCTTGTGTAAGTATGGTTCTAGACAATAAATAGTGTACCAATGTTAAAACACTTATTTTTACCTTAAAAGTTATATTTCTAAGTCACAATGTTCCATATTGAGTCAGTGTTAGAATTTTAAAATTATACTTTCAGCTATTTATTTTTAATTTTTATTTTAACTATTATGGGTGCATAATAGTTTTATATACATGTATATTGATGGAGGACATGTGATATTTTGATACAGGAATACAATATGCAATGATCAAATCAAAGGAAATGGGATATTCATCACCCCAAGGATTTATCATTTCCTTGTGCTAAGAACATCCCAGTTCAACTCTTTTAGTTACTTTAAAATACACAATAAATTGCTGCTAACTATGATCAACCTATTGTGCTACCAAATACTGGATCTTATTCATTCTATCTAACTGAACGTTTGTACCCATCAACTGCGTCTCCTTTATCTTTGCCTTCCCCACTACCTATTTTAGCCTCTGGTAACCATTATTCCATTCTCTATCTCTGTGGGTTCAATATACATATATGTATTTTTAGTATCCACATATGAGTGAGAACATGCAATATTTGGCTTATTTTACTTAACATAAAATGTCCCCCAGTTGCATCCATGTTGCTGCAAATAACAGAATTTCATTCCTTTTTACAGCTGAATAATATTCTATTGTGTGTATGCATTACATTTTCTTTATCGATGCATCTGTTGATGGATACTTAGGTTGATTCCATATTCTGGCTATTATGAATAGTGCTGCAATAGACACAGAAGTGAAGATATTTCTTCACTATACTGATTTCCTTTCTTTTGGCTGTATACCCAAAAATGAGATTGATGGATCATAGGGTAATTCTGTTTTCAGTTTTTTGAGGAACCACCATACTGTTCTTCATAGTGGCTGTACTAATTTACATTCTCACCAACATTGTATGAGGGCTCCCCTTTCTCCACATCCTCACCAGCATTTGCTATTGCCTGTCTTTTGGATAAAAGCCATTTTAATAGGGGTGAGGTGGTATCTCATTGTAGTTTTGATTTTGATTTCTCTGATAATTAGTGTTGTTGGGCATTTTTCTGTATCTATTGGCCATTTGCATGTCTTCTTCTTTTGAGAAATGTTTGTTCAAATCTTTGCCTGTTTTTAATCAGATTTTTTAAAATTTTTATCTATTTATTTATTTTTACTGTTGAGTCGTTTGAGCTCCTTATATATTGTGGTTATTAATCCCTTGTCAGGTGAGTAGTTTACAAATATTTTCTCGCATTCTGTGAGCTGTCTCTTCACTTTGCTTATTGTTTCCTTTGATGTACAGAAGCTTTTTTGCTTGATGTGATCCCATTTGCTCATTTTTGCTTTGGCTGTCCATGCCTTTGAGGTCTCACTCAGGAAATCTTTGCCCAGGCCAATGTCCTGGAGTGTGTGCCCAAAGTTTCATGGCCATGTTACAGGGTTTGTTTTTTTTGTTTTGTTTTGTTTTGTTTTGTTTTTAGTGTTTGCTTGTTTGTTTGTTTGTTTCTAGTTTTTTGTTCTTTTAACCAGAGTCTCACGCTGTTGCCCAGGCTAGAGTGCAGTGGCATCATGATAACTCACTGCAACCTCCAACTCCTGGACTCAAGTGATCCTCCTGCCTCAGCGTCCAGAGTAGCTGAGACTACAGGCAGGCACCATGATGCCTGACTAATTTTTCTATTTTTTGTAGAGATGGGGTCTCACTTTTGCTCAGGCTGGTCTTGAACTCCTGAGCTCAAGCAATCTTCCTGCCTCGGCTTCCCAGAGCACTAAGATTATAGGCATCAGCCACCATGCCAGGCCTTACTTTAGAGTTTCCTTATGCATCTATTCCACATTTGAGATTCTGAATGTTGCAAAGCATCTTTTACCCAATACCACCTATAAGACTAGAATAACAGTAACCAATGTCGAGAGTAATGAAACAAAACTGAAGACACAATGTCTTGAGAAAAATTGAACTTAGAATTCTATGTGAGTGTGTCAAAAGCTAATTTCTCCTTTGACTAGCTGTATAGAATCCCTTCTTTTTCAAGACTAAACAAAATATTAAAGTATACAATATTAATATTTATTAATATAGTCTAATATTAAAATGTTTAAACTATACAGACATAGTAAATTTTCCCTTTGATTGCTACTTCATTCTGATTTACTCCCTTCCACAGATATAACCATTATCATTTTTCTGTCTACCCTCCCAGAATTTTAAAAAATATTTTACATGCCTACATAGTATTAACAAACAATAGAGTTTGTGTGCCTTAATGTATTTTACGTTAATGGTATCATACTGTAGATAGCATTCTACCCTTTATTGTTTTTCACTTAATATCTTAGAGCTCTTCATATTAAAACATATAAATCTTTTTCTTCTTATTTCTGCTTTAATATTCCGCAGTGTGGCTCTACCATACTTGACATAGTCATTCCTCTATGATGGAAATTCCTATAATTTTGATGGATGATTGATTAGATGATATATTTACTTATGCCAACTTATCTTTCAAAATCTTTACCAATTTATAATCCTATAAACTTGACAGTCCATGAAAGTATGTTCACCTTCAACCTCACCCAAATTTGATATTATGTATCTTGTTATTATTTTATAATGTTATCACCTAACATCTCATTATAAATTTTTGTTTTCCTGATTATTAGTGAACTTGAGAATCTTTACATGATGACTCCTATTTTTATATAGCCTTAAATTTTATATCTTTGTTTACATTGCCAGTTTTTGTATTTAGTAATTTGATTTCTTGTAAAAGAATAGGAATATTTTATACATTCAAATATTGGCCAATTTTCTGTTAAAAGTATTATAATTATCTTCTCACATACTTTTGTTTCTCATTCAATTATATTTATGGAGTATTTTATCCTACATTTTTAAAAAATTAATGCCATGAGATTACTATTTTTTTCATTATGCTTTGGTATTTTGTATTTTAAAAATGACTTACCTACTCTAACCAGTTCTATATTCTCAGTGATTTCTCTTAACACTTTTATGATGTATTTTATTTTCAAATTTATTTTTTAAAGTATGTTAGTGATCTAATATTTTCCCAAATGATAAAATATTACTAAAACAGATACATACAATAATCTATTATTAATATTTCCTTCATAATCTGAGATCATCATCATCTCAATTGAAAATGAAAAAAGCATAGCCTTATAATTTTGTCTTAAATGTAGGAAATGGTAGGAAATATTACTCATTGTAGCAATTCATGTTTTTTGCCCTAAGTTCCATTTTTGGATGGTATTAATGTTTGTGTACCCATTTTATTAATTTTTTTTTGTTATAAACATACACACATACACACACACCGTCCTTTTCCAAACTTCCTGTATAAAAGATTTTTGTTGTGCTTGTTTTTAATGTCTCTTTGGAAACAACCTTTACCTGATGGTTTTTGACCTGCTCTGAGAAGTTATTGATAGGTTGTCATTCTAATATATTGTGACTATTTACCTCCTTAGACTTAACCCTTTCATTTCATGTTATGTGTTGTACTAATAAGTAGATAAAGCTTTCCAAATTTTTTTTTTTTTTGACTAGTCAAGTGCAGTAGTAAAGGGTTAAGTAGTAGAACAAGGAGTTCAATCTGTAACCGACTGTGAACAATCAAGCGAGATAACTCACTACCTTTGGACCAGCCGCTTTCCAAATTTTTTACACAAAACTTACACTGGCATTTTCTCTCCATCCTAGAATTACCTCCCCCCGACAAATAAGACAAGAATATTGGAGTTATTTTATCTGTCTTCTCCTTCTCGAATGTTTAAAATGCTACCGAGCTGTAGGAATTTCCTTATTGTTGAGATCTTCTGGTATTTTATTTTAAGATTATTTTAGTTTTAATTTTTTTTTTATTTCAGCATATTATGGAGGTACAGATGTTTAGGTTTAGTTTTAATTTTTAATATAGTAAATTAAAGATAGTTTTATAATAGTTATTTTAAAATAAAATTTAAAACAAAGATACATAATCATTTATCTGTATATCATTACTTCTTATATTTTTTACAACACTATCTGGGTTTTATTCTTGTTTTGCATATGCTAAAGTATATCCTTTAGAAACTGGGCAATAAGGTTTTCCCCTCACAACTTTCACTATGTTCTACTGTTTTCTCATTTGCTATTACCAATTAGATGTCCGATGAGAATCTGATTTTCACTTTTTATAATATATCCATTAAATAACACTGAAAGGAGTTAGGAGTGCATTTTGATCAGACTCTGAAATTTACTCCAGCATATGTGGAGAGGTGAATCTCCCTTAAAGTCACTCTATTTGGTGCTTGGTAGAGCCTTTCAAATTAAGGATGTTGGCTTTATTCAGGCTATGGGAGGTTTCATTATTATTATTTTTGAATATTTTCTCCCCTCCATCCTTTTGATTATTTGAAGTACCTTCTCTTTGATAAATTATTATTCCTCTGTATTATTCTATTTCTCTAAACTGTCTTTCAGTTTTCTCATCTGAGCTCACTACTTCAGTTTACTAATTTGTGCCTAAGCTCTTTCTCCTATAATTCCTTTGTGTCTTTGTGCCAGGCTGCACAGTATTTTGTCATTCTTAACGTTTGCTCCATTCCAGCAGGTTAGGATATTTCAGGGACCAGCCTCTCCAAGTATGCCACACCCCGCTTCAATAATTCAATCATTCCTTACACTACTGAATCCAAACATTGGAATTTTTGTGATTTCATTAGCCTGAGTTTCTGTAAGAAAATAATACACTGGCAGAGTTAAAAAAGAAAGTAAGATAATAATCCTCCCATTACATGAGTCATATCTTGTATTATAATTTTAATCCTATTCAGTTCAACAGTGACCCTTTAATAATGCTAGATACTTGTGTGAATTTTTCAGAAATGTGCAGAAAGAGAGTGTGTGAAAGAAAAGTGTCAAGAAATTGCAAATGCAGGTGACAGAAAGTGACAGAAATTGGAAAGAATATTTGATTGTACTTGAGTTAATGGTGATATTGATTTCATGCTCTGATAGACCCTGAAGAACAAGACAGCATTTCATTTCCATTTAACATTATGGGCATAATACAAGTCAAGGTACTTTTGCTTTTAATATTTTCTTTTAAAGAAAGGCAAATTGAAGACTTAGGAAAAAAGTCAAACATAAATCATTTTTATTTGAGGTGCATGATTGATTCTCCAATGAAGTGCCATATAAATTCACTACCAGTGTTATTAAAAATGCTTCACAAAATAACTTCCCAATCAACTTGATGTAAATTAAAGAAGAGGATGTGGACAAAAATAAACTGATATGCAGACATAAAATAACAATATTATTATAAAGCCTAGACATTGTGGATCTCTTTACCATTAACAACAGTATAACCAAAATATTATTTAGACTGTTGTACTCTGGGTACTACAGGTGCGTGAGAAGAGAAATGGTCACTCTTCTCCAGGAAAGTAGGATCTACAGATGAAGACATTCAAATAATCACACCAAAAAGGACAAAATTACAAAACAGACTGAGTACAGTGTTATAAAGGAAAGGAGTGGTGTATACGATACTTTTTAACTAAAGAACCTGAACGGATAGGAGTACTATAGCGAGCTTCCCTGCAGAAAAGATATTTCAGCCAGAACTGAGGGAATGCATAAGATATAAGTAGAACAAGGGGAAGTCGGTGAGAATGCTCATAGGTAAGCACAGCATGTGCAAGGACCCTGTGGAGGGAGAAAATGAAAGAAAACCCTTAAAAGTGGAAATCACTGAGACAGCAAGAGAAAGTGGCACAAAAGGAGAATGGCAGCTAGGCAAGGGTTCTGCAACTCCAAGCATTTTGGGCTTTTTTCCTGAGAACAATAGGAAAGCAATAAAATAATATTAATAAGTGTAGTGGAGGATGTGATAGTGTCAGAAATGTGTCCTGAGACTAGTACAGCAGTTACAGTTTGAAAAACTATTTAAAAAGCAAAACAGAGGGGATACTAGGAAACTCAGCCAGGGCAGACTGCAATAATATGGATGGGAGAAAATAGTAGCTTGAAATAAGGGAATATTGGCAGGGAAGTAGATAAATGGGAAATGTATTGAAGACATAAATTTTCAAAACTTTTTAAATTTTATTTTAGAGAGAGGGTCTCGCTCTTTCACCCACTGCGGAGTGCAGTGGAGCGATCAAAGTGTCCGGGCAAGTCCTGGGCTCAAGTGGTGCTCTGACCTCAGCCTACAGAGTAGCTGGGGCCATAGGCACGCACCACTGCACCTCACTAATTTTTTTTTTATTATTAATTTTAATTTGTTTTCGTAGAGAAAGTGTCTCGCTACGTTGCTGAGGCTGCTCCGGAACTCCTGGCCTCAAGCAATCCTCTCCACTCTGCCTCCCAAAGTTCTAGGATTACAGGATTACAGGCGTGAGCCACCGCATACCCCCATTACTCAGATTCTTCAACCAGGGAGGCAGGATACAATAGAGAATTAGAGAGGTGTTTACATTTTGGCTGCAAATACCTCACTAGCTGTATTACTTTGGATACG
>RJWJ010025657.1:0-23639 GCA_004363605.1 Indri indri | reverse complement strand
TTTTTTTTTTTTTCTATATATATTTTTAGATGTCCAATTAATTTCTTTCTATTTTTGGTAGAGACGGGGTCTCCTTCTTTCTCAGGCTGGTCTTGAACTCTTGAGCTCAGAATGATCCACCCGCCTCGGCTCCACTGGATCTTTAAGAGGTACATCAAACTTAGGGCTGCTGATTGTTACCTTCAAGTCTGTCCCTCACTTTTTCCCCACACCTCACATCAAATACATCACCAAATCCCATTAACTATGTACTCAATAAATGCCCATGATCTGATCATTTTTTGTGACCCCCAATGCCACCACCCTAATCCAAGCCACCAATGTCTCTCACCTGGATTCTTGTAATAGCCTAACTGCTTCCACTTTTGCATCTCCACCCCTGCACAGCACAGTCTCACATTTGCAGTGATCTTCTTATGATGCAAATAATGTCCTGTCACTCTTCTGCTCCAAATCCCCCAACTGCATTCCATCTCATTCAGAATAACATCCAAAGATCTTACAATGTCCTGCAAGGCCATAGGTGATGGGGTCCCCTGTTTCCTCTCTGACCTCATCTCCTACCAGTCACCCCACTATTCACTGCACTCCGGGCACCCTGGCTTCCTTGATATTCCTTAGATATAGCAAGTATTTTCCCTTCTCAGGACCCTTGAGCTCGCTGTTTCTTCTTTCTGCAAACTTTTCCCTAAGAACTTCACTCAGCTTGCTCCCTCACTTTCTTCCAGTCTGCTCACATAACTTACCAGTGAGGTCTACTTCTGCCACTCTGTTTAGATGAGCAACTTTTCCCACCCATCACCCTTGTCATTCTTCATCTATGAGTTAGTTTCCTTCGGAGTGCTTGTGGCCACCTGACATACTATATATTAGGTTAGTGACAGAACCCGTAAACATTAGCCACACTGTTTCTGCAATTTAATACATTTTAGGTATATTACACACTCTCTTAACAGCTTAATGATAATGTTGCCAGCTGGTGGGTGGTTTTCCTTGACCTGGGATTCGGGAACCCAGATCCTTCTATCTTGAGGCTCTGCCTTCAGGGCTTCAGAGTCCTCTGTACCTAGCAGGAACCAGGGAAAGATAGTAAGTGGAGAAGGCACACTGGATTCTTAAAAACTCTGTCCTAGAAGGACACATAGCATTTCTACTCACATTACATTGGTAAGAATTATTTGTATGGACATGGTTGGGTACAAGGGAAGCTGAGAAGTATAGTCCCTGTCTGAGCCACTGCCTGCCAGTGACAACTCCACTCTGGAAATGGTGCACCGAAGGTCATCACTGCCACACACACTATACCTTTACATGTCTAGAAGATGGTGTTTCTTCATTAAAATGTAAGGTCTATGGAGAAGTGATTTCCTTCTATTTCTATCCCTCTTAGAACTCTAGAACATAGAGCAGTTCCTGGTTCCTGGTAGAGATCCAGTGATTATTTGTTTTTATTTCATTTTTTTAAAAAAGGGCATAGACTGGAGGAAGGAAGGAGTTCTGAGCAGTGTGGGAGTTGGGGCTGAAAAGATAGAGTCAGGTCAGGAAAGATGTATATATGTATAACCATTGTGAGCATGGGCTTCCCTAATGCAAGAATGTGGCCAGATCAGGCAAACTGGACTAGGACCAAAGCATTTGGCCACATTTTTTTCCATAAAACCATTTGGATAATAGTTGCATGACAGGAATTTCTCTATTGTCATCCTGTGGCTTTGTAGATAAGCAGCAGTGAATCAGCCAGGACCAAAAAATGTAATTCTGTTTGATTTAACTGCACTTGTATACACATGGCTTACGTTCCTCCATGGGAAAGTTTTACTTTGTTCAGTGAACTGCGTGTTGAATCTGTGGCATAACTCCAAATTATTTCTTTGGTTTTTTCCTCCACATGGCCTCCTAATTTAGGCTTGAACTGTTATTTCACAAGTGAGTGTAAAGCATGAAATGCCATCAGTGCACTTTGGGGTGCAGTGCTGTGTCTTAGGCTGTTTAGTGTTGTTATAACAGAAACCCATGACTGGGTAGTTCATAAAGAAAGAGGTTTATTTGGCTCATGGTTCTGCAGGCTGGAAAGTTCAAGAAGCATGATGCTGGCATCTGCGTGGCTTCTGGTGAGGGCTTTTGTGCTTCATCACAACATGGCAAAGGTCAAAGGGGAAGCAGACGCATGAAAGAGGCAAAACCAGAGGGATGTCCTGGCTTCACAGCAACCCACTCTTGCAGGAACATTCTGGCAAGAATTAATCCAGTCTCACAAGAGTGAGAAATTACTACCACTAGAATGGCACCAAGCCATTCGAGAGGGATCTGCCTCCATGACCCAAACACACACCTTCTGCTAGGCACCAACATCGTCACATCTAGGACCAAATTTCAACATGAATTTTAGTGGAGATAAACTCAAACCATAGCATGGTGTAATGGAGGTAACGTCAGACTCCAAGCCAAGCTCTGAGGCTCTATATGATACAACCTCTCCTAGTACCACCATTTGAGACCAAACACTGACTTGGGTGGATTGTGTTTTTGATTTAGTAATTCATGTTGGGTTCCTTTAAAATAATAACTATGATATGTCAGGGAGAGAGAAGGTACATGTGCATATTTGGTTGATATGTTGCCAAACATTCAGATATTTGGAAATGTTCCATAATTGACTGAATAGCAGTTATGTCGACATAATCTTTGTGTACTTGCAGGTGTTTTTAACTGGTCACATAGCTTATCTGTACATCATACAAATCACCCGTGAGATGTACCCCAAAATGGTTTATGTAATTTGAATAATCAAAATATGCGTAAAATGCTGGCCTTACAAAATCTTTTATTAAGCATTGGCATGCTTACCATTTGGAGAGAAATCAGTCCTAAGAACTTGTCAACCAAAACAGTGGGTGTGTACATGCAAGGGTGCCATACAGAGCTATCTGAGGAGAGAACTTGACAAATGCCTCACAGAGCCCTCATGCTCTTGGAAGTATTTTTGTTTGAAAGACCAAGGTATGTTAGGGTCAGTTTATTTATTAAATAATTTGAATCTTGAGGCAACGTTCTTTTGAAACATCTCCATGGACATTGAGACCGATCATATGATGTTTACAATATTGTTGAAATGTAGCTACTTCCACACCTCAGATTAGGAGATGGGAACAAATGAGAAGCACTCTGACCTCGGAAGCCCGGGAGTTCCAGGACACGACACCGGGAGGAGGTGGAGTAAAGCTTTGGTCCTTGACTTTCTACAGTACGCAACTCCCTTGATCGCAATTAGAGACATACCGATTGATGTTTTTCTGCTAAATAGTAGTGAGAAAAAGGTGAAGGGTAGGATGTAGGAGTATTTTTTCCCTACTTTTTCTTTCTTTTGCTAGTATTTTTTCTTTCCTCCAAAACAACAACAAAAAAAATAATTTGCAAGCTGTTTCTTGGAGTGAATTCATTGTAGAGATACTTGTAATTCCCAAGAGCTATGACTATCAAAATTGCCTTTCAGAAACCTGTTCATAAATAAGCTTATTTATTAATTTTTTTTCCTCATCCAGATGGGAGGTGTTTCCTGTCTG
This sequence comes from Indri indri, assembly GCA_004363605.1. Classification (NCBI taxonomy): domain Eukaryota; kingdom Metazoa; phylum Chordata; class Mammalia; order Primates; family Indriidae; genus Indri; species Indri indri. The sequence goes on along the minus strand of RJWJ010025657.1, from coordinate 20,076 downwards.
TTTTAGTTTTCTAGGGCTGTTATAACAAAGTACCACAAATTGGGTAGTTTAACAAATGGAAACTTACTGTCTCTCAGCTCTGGAGGTTGGAAGACTGAGGTCAAGGTGTCGGCGGGGTTGGTTCCTGCTGAGGGATGTGGGGAAAAATCTGCTCCGGGCCTCTCCCCCCGTTTCTGGGGGTGTGCTGGCAATCTTTGGCATTCTTTAGCTTGTAGGATCACCCCAATCTTTGCCTTCGTGTTCACATGGCATTTGTCCTGTGTGTGTCTGTGTTTGAATTTTCCCTTTTTATAAGGACACCAGGCATTTTTGATCAGGGGCCCATCCTACTGCAGTATGACCTCATCTTAACTAATTACACCTGCAACAACCCTATTTCCAAGTAAGGCCACATTCTGAGATACTTGCTTGGGGTAAGGCTGTCAACACATGAATTTCGTGAGGATAAAATTCAGCCTTTAAGACTATCCGCCCTGTGCTCCCAGAGAAAGAAGGAAGGGGAGGGAAATCTAGCAAGTGACATTTACATTCTTAATGCTGTATGTCCAAATTCGGGTTGGTTTTCCTTAGGTGGTTCATTTTCACCTACGAAGATGAAAGAGGGTATTTCAAGTCTCCCTTCCCCATTGAACTTATTTTCTACTTGCACCTAAAGAGGATCAAAAATATCTACACCACATTCTACTCAGCAGGTGCATATGAAGATGAAATGAAGTAAACAATGTTACAATATGTTAAAAATAGATAATGCATTGTATCTCCAAGTCATAGCATTGGTTTTTTGTCACTATTATCATAAGAGTCAATGGTTACCTAACTAATTAATTGAGAAAATCGCCTTGACAGCTTTGTATTTATAAAGATTCCTGGGCCCATTCTCCAGAGATTCTGATTCAGTAGATCTGGAATGAGGCCTACGAAATATTTTTCAAGTGTTCTCCTGATAATTCTGGTGATCAGCCAGGTTTAGGATTACTGGTCTTGGGCAATTTCTCTTTTAGGAGTGAGCACTGTCTGTAATATCTATTTAACTGTATTACTCACATGACAGGCAAAATATGGATTGATCGTTCTAATAATGGCACTATCAGTTGGTTTTAGGGACGCAGGGTGTGTTTAGTGGAACAGTTCCAGGTTGAGTGCTCCGGGCTTTGAATCCTGATGTATATATAGTGTATAATGCTTATGTATTTATTTAGCAAATGTAAATTGCAGCAAGTAACTTCTCTGAGACTCAATTTCATTGTCTGTAAAGTGAGGATAATAATGCCTACTTTGCAGGGTTCTTGAGAGAATTAAATTGGATAGCTTATGAAAAATCACTGGACTTCAGTCTTCATTAAAAGATCATTTCTTTCTTACTCATCTAATACTTTGATTTATTTTGAGTCACTGTTTTTAAATTTTTGGAAGTGGGAAACAGTTAAAATGGATTTACTAGAACTATACACAACACTCCCTTTTGCCTTTTATCTGTTTTGATTACTAGTTCTTAGATTTAAATGTTTAAATGTGGAATTTTGATTGCTGGATATTTTCAGAGTACACCATGTCCTAATGGAGCTATATAAATTTTATGGAAAAGTGAAAATGTTGGCAACAAGTCCTTAATTCTAGAGAAGTGGGTGAGGTAAGAGAAATCTAGCGTGATGAATGACCCATTAACTTATGAGAGGCTTGGGTACACGCTGCGGGGCAGGACAGAACTGAAGGCAGTGGACCATGGTGTAGTTAAGCATTAAACTCTGAATAGGGTGCAGAAGAGGTCTCCATAGCATGCCCGTGGAATGTTGTAAGTAAGCATCTGGCTTTTAACGAGTCACCGTTATTAATGAATGGCCAATCTTTCCCCCTTAGAATCTTCATGTTACTGATCTTCCAACCATGTTGGTGTGTCAAGAATTTTCAAAGTTGGATAGAAAATAGTGGAAAACAAGGGAAGTGCAAAGTTTATTTGCAATTGGTTGGGTCTTTGAGACAGAGCCATCCACCTTTTAACTGCTAAATCTATCATTTTCTTTCCAAATTAGTTGAGGCACACTTTGAGACACCCAATCGGAAATTCTAAGAAACTCCATTTGATTTCAGTGTCTTTCTATGCATATTAAAGACAGGTGCTAACACCTATTTCTGTTTCAAAGCCTCTCTTCAGAAGATCGTTCTGTCTTTTGAGATATTCTGCATTCAAACAGGAAGCCTACCCAGAACACAGACTAACAAACACTTTCACTATTGGTCATGGATTAATTACAATTTGGCTGGAAAAATCTCAAATACTGTAGAAACTTCCATTCTTATTGAGAGCTTTGAAGTGTGTATTTCAGAAGTTACTGTTTCAGAAGTTACTTCTTTATGTATGATTAATAATAATAGATGTGGCAGCATTATGTTGATGGATATCAAAAGTGTGGTCAGGTTTTTCTCCAGCTATGGAGGCTTTTCTGTGATGACCTTTCATTCTCACTGGCAGATAATAACAAAGGGATACGTTTTGTAAAGGAAACAAACAAACAGATAAATAAATAAAACCAAAGAGAAAGAAGATTGTCATTTCCAGGTAGCTGATCTTTGTAAGAAGATGCTGAACTGAAGCATTTTTTTCCTCTCTAAATTCACAGGGGAAAGATAAGTATTAATAGCACCTCTCAGTGTGCTAGGAAGAGTCAAGCAGGTTATTGGGACCTAGAGTCTAGCAAAGGCCTGTATGAGTTACTAACCACATTGAAGAGTGGAATTGTCAGACCAGGAAGTAACAACCAATGTGAGGCAGGTTTTGAGATGAAACTGATCAATATATGGTATCCGTGCATTTTAGCCAGAATATTTGTAGGATCACCAACCAGGAAGAAAATTGATCACTGAAGGCCTTGACCCTGTGGGGTCAAGAGTGGGGCTCTTGGGTTGAGCAGGTGGTCTGACATCTGTCTTTATGTGGGAAAGGGTCAAAGTCAATGCTTCTCAGAGAGGGTACAAAGAAGAGAGCATGAGGCAGCCTGAGTCCATCATAGAGTAATAAAATAAGTGTTTGTTGAGCTGGACTGATGACCTGGCCAGAAGCCAGAACAGCAGAGGCAGAGAGCTTTTCGAGGTCAGGTTCAGATATGGAAAATGGGGAAGCTGAGACCCTTGTACTTACCCACATCCCCAGGGTCAATGGCATAGATTGGAGATGAAAGGAAATCATGTCCAGGAACAGGTCCTAGAATTTTTCTTTTAGATACTCACTGGCTTAGAAAATTCAGGGCTTAATTTTCTTGATTTCAGAAAAGTAGAATTACTGATTAAATAAGACCGTGGTTGTCTTACCACTTAAAGTGAGCGAATACTGGGAATTCTGCAAATGCAACTCTTTTGCAAGGCATATTGGTACCATGGCTACCTTTTGCTCAGATGTCTGCTATAAAATGCCTGTGCATGTCTGTGAAATTGTACTGTGGCTGGTGGTGACAGGGAGGCTTTCTATGACTTCTTAGCTTTATGTGTGGACATAACTCTTAGATTAAGTGTTGTCTGGAAAATCATCTGTTGTTATTCCCAAGCAAAATATGTTTGCTGCTGCAACAGCTCATTGCTTCATTGTTGAACTGTTTCATTCATTCATTCAACCCACAACTGGGCACTCCCTCTCTAGCAGACATGGCATTTTTCATGAACATGCAGATTATATTTGCACTGATCCTTGTCCTGTGGCTGCATATTTAATACCATTTAGACAGAATGTAAATGTGGGGGACAAATTATAGATGAAGTTGTTTCTTCTCAGGATGAAAGAGTAGAGATGTAATAACATAATTATTTCTATGAAAAACCACAACATAAAAGGCTATCTTCTATCAACATGATTTGAAGAAAGAGATTTATTTATAGGTTACCATGGCTCATGTCCTGGCTGGACGATTCATCTTTTCACAAATAAATTCTAGAATAATCTGCCTGATTTCTAGTGTATTCATGTTCATGATGGGAGGATCCATCCAACTTTATATTTACTTTGTAAATGTCTCTCAGCCACGCATAACTTTTTTAGAGCACGAACCTCAAAATACTTCCCATGCCTCCAATGCAATATTAAACTAAAAGAAAACTTGAAAGCTGTAGGAGAAATAAAGAATTGTTTAAATCCTGTGGTTTTCTTTTTGGAAAGTAGCAACCTTAACTGGCCGAGATCAGAGCTTGTCTCTCCTGGTGTAATACTAGCCAGTGTTTATTGCAGCATATGATGTGCTAAGCGCTTTACACATATTAAGTCTTTTACTCCTTCTAACAACCCTATGAGATTGATACTATTGCTTTCCCTATTTTACAGATGAGGAAATAGAGGTGCAGAGCCAGGCAATGTGGCCAAGGTCTCAATGCTAACAGTAAGTGCTAATCTGGGGAATGGACTTGGACAATCGGGCTCCAGAATGGATGCTTTTAACCGCTACCGCAGGCTAAGAGAAGCAATGAGTGTAAAATAGGTGGTTATGATGTGCTAATTCTCTTCCTACTCTCATTTCTTGATTTATTTCCAGTCATTATCTCTGCCTTGTTGAAAATGAGAAGCAAGTTAAAATGTAAGAACTGTAACAACACCCAGTGTTCTTTTCACTCCTTGGTCAAGGGTTCTAGTGTGTGTGTCAGGAGCTGGAGGAGGGAACATGATGCTATTTAGGCCAGATGCCAGTTCCAGATCATGATGACCTAATGTGAGCCCTGTAAGTTGAATAAATAACAAGCCCAGTTCTTAGCTCATTGCCTTATCTCCGACTTACCCCAGACTTTACCCTGGTGGTGGGGGTTGGGGCAGGGATGCGGCAAGGGAGAGACATCTGGTATTAAGGTGAATTCAGATCGGACACCTTCAAGATCAGAGAGATATGGGGAATTTAGGTGGAATGGCAGAACTAAAGATCTTTTTTTCGAACTCAGAGGAGTTGGAATTAACTGTTGCTTAATTCCAATGGTTTAGATAATACTCACTTCTGTAGGAATAGAAACATGTACGGGGAACATGAGATCAGGGGTTCATTTGGAGCCGGGCTTGCATCAACAACCTGCTAATGGCCAAAAGGACCATAGAAAGGAGAGGAGGAAAGCTGAGACAGAAAAGTGCCTTACCAAAATGAGGCTGTCTCATGGCTTCCTGAAATATCCATGCCAGTCGGCAGGTATGTGAGCATCCATTGCATTAATCCCCTTCAAACCACAGCCTCCACATTCTGACGGCTTCATTGCCTTGCCTGGCTGGCAGGGGTATGTGTTTATATTCAGGACTGTGAATGAAAAATAAAGTATTAGCTGTGTTACTTTTTGTTACCTGCACAGTATAAACAGACCTCTGAGTCAGGAGGACTTCTATCTGTCTGCCTCTCACCTTTATACCTGTAAAGAGGAAATTTTCATTGCCTGGAAGGATCTACGTGAGACCTGCAAGAGGTTGGCCTCAAATCTGGCAAGCAGGTCTCCAAACAAGCTTCATATCATTGAGTAAAGAAAAAAAGTCAAATGTTTATTTTATTCCTTCATTAATATCTACGTCTGCATTTTGCCATTCAGGTTTTAAATAAATATACTTAGTGATGGACATTTACGTCAGTGACTTAATTTTTCCTCAGAGTATATTGAGCCTGTGAAAGGGCCAGAATGAAAGGCAACTGTTTATGAAGGTCTTTCTTCTCCTACTGTCTCCAGTAGTCTCTGATCTGAGATTTGCTGTGATATGAAAAGTCAACTCCTAGTCATCAGGATGTGCCTCACGTTCACAGAAAGGAGATCTTAGAGCATTTATAAAATGCGTCTTTGCTGTAAAGGTATTCGTGACTGGTCTGTTCTAAATAAAGCTTCTCTTTTGCTTTTAGAGATCGTTTGCATGCACTTTTTCATAAACAAGTTTACTTACTGTGTGCTGCTTGGACACTAGCACTTGTCCTAAGAAGAGAGAGAATGTACGAGAACTCTTTGGTGAGTTTGAAGGACACCCTTCTTGGGGACTTTGTGGCTTAGTGATAAAATCCTGACAGATCCGGTTACAGCACTGTCCCGCCCTTCTTTCTGGGCCAACATTTCCATCCTGACAGGTGCTTCTCTGGGAGCCTAGAACAGGTGAAGAGGTGAGGTGCAGCCCCAAACCTGGGGTAGTAGTACGAGGAAGCAGCCCAGCTGCGGGCTTCAGCTGTCCTGAGAACCAAACCCTCATCTACCACCGACTGGATGTGCAACCTCTGGTGATGTTTTAACCCCCACGAGGCTGGCTTACCTTACTGGGACAGTAGAACCAGTCACGCATACCTCACAGGGTCGTGGTCATGATTCAACTTCCCCTTCCCTCCCAATCCCCGTCTTTGCTTGGATAACTCCTGTCCAGCCTTTACTCCCCAACTGAGATGTCACTTTCTCTAAAAGCTGTCCCTGACTGTCTGGATGGGAGTTCTTCCTATGGCCCCCAAAGTCATTCTTCTCTTTTAGGGCCACATCACATCGTGTGTCTTGCCCACTGAACCGTAAGCTCTGTGAGGACAGGAAACAGACATGTCTTGTTTATCTCGCACCCATTGCAGTGCCTGGCATTGTTGGTTCTTGCTGTTTGCGGAACAGAATTGAATTAATGCATGTAAAATACCTAGTGCACGTGTGGCCTATGGTGGTCCCTTTCCTGGCCTTGTTCTTTCTTTAACACGTTACTACTCTAGGCGGCCGATTAAGACTCCAATGGCCATTTGCTCACATGGTTGGATTTCTCTTCGGACCAAACCGATGCCTAAAGCTAAAACTTCTTGGTATGTCCATCTCCATAAGCATATTTTTGTATAAAAGTGCTTCCGGTTTGCATCAAACAGCCTTGTTCTCCTTAGCTTTCTTCACTCGTGTTTCCCACATGCTTGTTTCTGTCTCTGTTTTGTCGTCGCACCAGTTTTATGTGCACTGCCAAGTACCTTCTTATGTACACTTGTGGATTCCAGGGAATGGGATTCCCCCAATCCCAATAGTCACCATTATTCTCCCATCTTCTGTGACTCAGTGCACTTTCCCACCCCGTGCTCCTTGACGTGCCACCTTTAGAGATTTGCTTCTCTGTACTTAGGTGTTTCATCTGGTTTCCAATGCAAATGCTTCCAGTGACCAACTCTGTTAGCTCATCATCACTGGGAGTCAGCTTGCTGGGTAACCCAGCTCCAGGTACAGCGAGAATGGGTGTGGAGGAAGGGGAAGGGGAAGGTGACCTAGGAACCTGGAATTCTTCATATGACAAGGGCGGGGCAAAATGGGCAGAATGGGCTGTGATCAGCATAAGAACTGGGTGCCAGAGGTGACCTGGAGCCTGGCCAAGGAGCACTGAGAGGGGAAACATGGGCCAATTAGCAAGGAACAGCCCTACCTCACTGTTCCCCTGTGGACAGCCTTCTCCTTTGGGTTAGGAAAGGCTCAATGAACCCTGCTTGTCTGACCACCTAGCTGGGTGGTCTGTTCTAATGCCTTCGACCACCACCTCATTGTTTTCGAAAATACATTCCTTAAAAGATTGAATAAGTGTCTTCAATCAAGCGGGATTCTGATTTATTTATACCTGAAAAAGAACCCAAAGGGGAAAAACATCAAGGTCCCCTACCAACAGACGAAGGCAGGAAAGAGGAAAATACCATAGATCTCTTACCTGAAGGAATAGCCCATGTTATCCTGTAGCTTTCCGCAGTTTAAGGGCCAGGAGACGGATAAGGAAGAAAGGGAAGTTTTAGGAGATGAGAGAAAAAGATCAGAGGGAAAGGCTCTCGGCATACTCCAGGATCGTCACAATCCTGGAGCGAAAATACAATTCTCTCACTGTTGGATATGACTTGGCTGGGAGGCCTATTGTCCTGCGAAGTCTCGCAGCTCCTCTAGGTCGGGCTTTGTGTCTTAGACGACTGCCTCATTATTGTTTCTTCGTGTTAAACAGCATCATGCACTCCTTAGTGCCATGCAGGGCCTTCTCCATATTCATAGTTTACCAGATAGCGATAAACACACTAATTACTTATGAAATCAAAGCACACTTTTCCAAATGCAATATTCTAACTAAAATATGGAACAGAACATAACTAAAAGAGTTTACTTAAAATATCATAAATAAGAATTAGGACCAAATCTCTCCGGGTTTCCATCATTTGGATTAAGGGTGAGGCAGACATAATGAAGATTGCTACTGTGTTCCTTGCTCAAATTTACCTTTATTCAGTCAACAAATATTCATCTTGTGCCAGGAGAGGACGTGGCACCGTGCAGAGCATAGTAGTGGGCAAGCTAGACTCTGTGCTCACCCTTTTGGCACATATGTCCTTTTGGAAGAGACAGACATTAATTAAATAATCACAAAAGTCTATAAATACAAAGACAGGTATGAACTCTGAAGGAAAGTGCTATACATGCGTACACCTCCCTGCAGTGGGTAAGAAACAGGGTGCTGACGTCACAGCAATGCCAAGCCCTGGATGGAAAAGGCTGGGCTCCTACAAGAGCTACATCTAATGGTTTTCTTTCTGCTGCAAAATTGGAAAGAGGAGAATGAGGATGAACCGCATTGCCGAAGACTTGATTGAACAGTAAGAATTTTATTCGACTCTGGGCAATATTCTTTTGGCCAATAAAGCTGCCAGTAATCCTCTTCTTGGGTCACCGAGTGTTCAGTTAAACTGACATGACTTTGGCTCCAAATCTGTGAGGGCGAAGCATTTTTAAGATCCATCTTTGGAGAGAAATTAACCATGCAAACCCTCCACAGAATGCCAGATGATATTAAACTGCTTCCTGATTTTTAGGAATACCATTTAATGCATTAAAATGAGCACTAGCAATAAAAAATTAATTAAAATAATTAGTGTAATAGCCAAAATAAAAATATCTAATTAAAATAAGAGTGGCTATAAACACATATTTTGATTCTTCAATGGGATTTTAAAGATGTTTTCAATAAATTCTCAGGAAATTAGATTTTCAATTTTATGGACAAATGATACATTCTAAATACATATAACAGATGAAGTATTTTGTTTAAATTCTGGAGTTTATACAACTTTACTATAAATTGAAGTAGCCATCTAGAATTTTTACCTGAAACAGATATGAGAAAGTTAATTTGAAGACTAAAATTGATTACTTTATGATCATAGTCTCATAGAATTTTAGAACTTTAAATTCAGAGTGTTTATATTTATAATTAATTGTTACCCCATGTCAATTTTTCTGTAAAAAGTTTACTTTCTCTTTCTCCTGATATCAGACCCCCATGCCTGCATTGTCTTCACTGTTTACATGTCCCTTTGTTATTTCACACATTCATCCATACAACTTGATTTTTAAGGACTGCAAACTGTTAATGCAGTAAAGTAATATGTAATTTATTCCAGTTATAGACCCTTTACAGATATTTCTGTCTGTAGGAGTCATTAGGTTAGTGCTCAAATGAGGGTTAAGTCATAGCTGCACATGTCAGAGTGGACGCGTTTAGTACCATCTCATGGTTCTGTTTCAATAACTTCTTAGCTTTAGTAGCTTTACGCTGGCCAGGCTGACATTTTATTTATAGCCTGAATCCTTTACACTAAGCCAGAGGTCTGGACAGTCTCAGGACGCCATCAGTCACTCTAGTCACTAGGGCAAGTTTGGAAATATCTGTCGTCTTTTGCATTATCCAATCTTTAGTTTGTACATAAAGAAAGGAATGACTTGCTTTCTAAAAGACGGAAGACGAAGGTGGTTTCTAGTATGTGAGTAGTAACAGGTTATAAGGATTTGTTTGGTCTTAATATAGGATCTTACTTCTTTAATCACAGACCATGCCTACAAATTTTTTTTCTATTGCAGCTTGACAAAATATCAGATAACAATCATCTGTAGACCTCATCCCCTCAAAGAGCTTGTGCATGCTTTTCAGCAAGCCATAGGTTCTAGACTTCTGTGTCCACCTACAAATTCCTAGCTGTGGGAATACACATACTTACGGTAATCATCAAATCTGAAACTGACTCAGAGAAATGAATTGACAGGGAATATAGACATACTGTATCTATTTTATATTTGTAGTGGTGCTTTTGCTTTTTACTGAAAGCAGTCACAAGAAATAGACAATGAAGACTGTGTTGGCATCCTCTCCCTGACCCAATGTTAGTGAGGAGATCATTCATCATAATTCTCAGGACTCAGATGGCTAATTTCTTTTAGACTTAAGTATTGAAACTGTTTTGCTTTCTTTGGAAAATTGGTGCTTTTCTTCGATGAACAATATGGGAAAACAATGTAACTGACAGCACCTCCATTTTCACTTTGGGTCACAAGAAACTTGGAAATAATTTGCAAACCGACCGTTGTTACCCTCTTGGACCTTTTGGCCTATAAATTGGGGTCCTATATTTTTCCCTCTCATTCTAACAATGTATTTTGATTTATGTCTTTCTTGGTGTTTATTTTTACTTTATTTTTTTATGGCATATACTCCTTTTCAAATCACCTCAGAACATTTGTGATTTAAGAAAGATTATCAATCAATCAATAAGAAAGCCAAGTTAGGAGTTTCCCATCATTCTCATAATTCCTGTTTTCTGACACCATTTCTTACAAATGGTCAGGCTTTATGTGTTTTTGGATCAGTATGTCAGGAGGAGGAGGCGAGAAGGAAAAAGATGGATTTCCTTGAAGTTGGCTTCTCTTGACACCTCCCACTGTTTAAAGAGGCAGCTCATTTGTCTCTGAGCCAAACTGCCAGGATTCTCAAAGTCATTTCTCATTCTCTTGGAAGAAAAGGGATTCAGGTTTGAAAGAGGCAGTTTATCTCTCATAGGGAAGCAAAAAGACCTAACCTTTGTAGTTATAAAATCCTGAACAATTTTAGGATTATTTTATTTTCCTATTTCTACAGGCAACTTAATTCGAAAAGTATGTTTTGTTTGAAGATCAGATCAGATTTATTTTCGTAGTTCCATATCTTCTGTCATGTTCCAGGTTTTACAACGTGAAAACCACAACAACTAAAAGTATACTGGATTAAGTGACACATTCGCACATGCCAAATTCCAGGGCAGCCCCCCTTGGCCTGTGGAGGTCTCCGCTCAACCCTGAATCTCTCTCCTTGGACTGCCACCCCCACCCCCATTCCCAGGGTGTGCAGCCTCAAATAGCAAATAAAAATCACTATGGCAGGTTGAAGAGGGACTGCAGAAGAAAGGAGAACATTTTATATTTTAGTATCCTTGAAGGTGATTCTTCCCCAAATAAGAGGCCTTGCATTTTTATTTTGCCCTGGGCCCCACAAATTATGTAGCTGGCCAGTCCTGGGAACTTATAAGACAATAGGATCTCCAGCCTCATTCCAGACCTACTAAATCACGATGTGCATTTCCAAGATTTCTAGGTAATTCATACACACATTAAAGTTTGAAAAGTACTGACCTAGATGTGAGTTGTCCAGATGTGCCACTGGGCACATGTGAGTATGGAGCATTTGAACTGTGGCCAGTCCAAAGTGACATGTGCTCTGAGTGTAAACTACGCATCAGATTTTGGAGACTTAGTATAGCAAAAAGTAAGATATTTCATCAATAATTTTCATATTGATTAACATCAAAATAAAAACATTTTTGATATATTAGGTTAAATAAACATTATTAAATGTAATTTTACCTGTTTCTTTTTTACTCTTTTAATACGGATAGTATAAAACTTTATATCACATAGTGGCTTGCATTTGTGGCTCATGTTTGTGCTTCCTGTTGTATTCGTATTGGACAGAACTGGATAGATCCCTTTTCTACTTATTTTTCTATCTAAACTTATTATCTTCTGTCTCATTCTTTCAGGAACAGTTTAAATGATTAATATATTGAAATTACAAACGAATTCAACCTAAAGTACCAGTGTCAATCTAGTAATTCATCACGTTACCATTTCTAGGTTCTGAGTTTTAACTGGGATCTTTAATACCTTTTCTATTGCAATGTTCTCTAAATTTAGCTGGCATCAGCATCCCCTGGAGGGCTTGTTAAAATGCATATCAGATTGCTAGATCCTGCCCTCAAAGTGTCCGACTCAGTCAGTCTGAGGTGGGGCCCAAGAATTTCATTTCCAGCAAGTTCCCAGGTGATGCTGAGACTGGCCTGGGACCCGCACTATGAGAACCACTGTTCTCATGGCTCTCAGCCACGCCTGGGTAGCTTCAACAAATTACCAGTGAGTGCCTAAGCCCCCACCTCCAGAGACTGTAATTGAGTTTAAGATGGGGGTTGGGTAATGACCTTTTAAAAAGCTCCCTGGGTGACCCTATAATGAAGCAGGGTTGAGAATAAACCCTTTAATTCAAAAACAATAATAAGTAGGAATTACAGGTGTTGAGACAAGGCCAGAGTAGAGATACTTTTCTTTTTTTCTTTTTCTTTGAGGGTATGGAGGGCGAACCACATGTTCAATCTTCACCGTAACCTGGTGGGATGAGTAGGTTGATTTGCACTGTTTTAGTTTTATCAACAATGGAGTTGAGGTTCAGGAAAATACAGTGATTTGCCCACATTGCACAGGAAGATAACGAGAGCTCAACGCTCCATCTTCTTACTTTCAAACATCCCCGATAAGCCCCTGATGTGCAAGAAGGTCAAAACCTGGGCATTTTAGGTCTCTCTCTTGTCTTTCCCTGTGTGTTCACACCTCTCAGTGGCTTTTGAAATACATGGCTGTCTGTGCTGTGCAGAGATATCTGATTTACTTCAGGGAAGCTTGACATCAAATGAAGTTATACCCTTTTTACTTGCAAGTCTGGTGTGTTTGTCAAGAAGATGTATCTTAAAAATAATTTAATCTCTTGTGTTTGCCTTCAAGCATGAGGAAACATGAATATGAATTCAGTTTAATGATGAATCATCAGCTCAGCAGAGCCCTTGATTTGACTGACTCACCCAGTGTGTGACTCATGGGCTGTTGGATTTATATTGTTTGAAGACAGATTCCCACGGCTTCTGGAGGTGCTGCATTTTCTTCTTAATGTTTGAAAACCATTGTTTATGATTTATAAAAATTAAAATGGCAATGCAAATGGTTAATCCATATTGCCATAGCATGGATACTAACTTTGGCAGAGAGAGAAGGGCTGTAGTTCCTAAGGTCATGGCAGTTAAGGTTTACTTAAGGTAGAGTAAGCCCTTCATCTTGACTAGATCAATAACAAGTATGCTTTGTTTCTCAACAAATAAGATTGATGTGGGTGGACAAATATCCCCAGGATGCGTATTTTGAGTTGCTTCTCAATAGCTTGGATAAGTTCGAATGACAGTTCATTTCTCCCTGCTTTTTTGATCACTTGTCATTCTCAAGGTGACTGAAGATTAAGCATTTTTTAGTTTAAATTCCTCAAGTTTATTTCTTGAGTTTTGGCTTAGATGACAGGGGTTACACTAATTCTTAACACTTGAGGACATTTTTATTATTTTCTCTTCTCTCTTAGATGTATAGTAACTGAGTTCTGTTTCCTGGGTTCTGAATTTCATATCACAAGACCCATTGCCTGCCATTCTTTCCAGCAGAGGTGAGATGCAGACTTTGGGACAGGCACACTTGCTGCAGCTGTCGTGCTGTTCATGACTTTGCTCTTTAGAGCCATGGCTATCTTTTACCTTGATGATTACTTATAGCACATCGAAAAGATGACTCTTCACCAACCGAACGGTAGGTTATTGGATGACAGAAATCAATCTTTTAAATTGAAGCATCTAAGGCTATATGCTGATAATTTTAACAACATCCATTAAAATGACCAGGAATAGATATTCTTTTCTTGTGACAATTCATGAAATAGAAGATATTTTAAAGTACCGGACCTTTCCAAATATTAGTGACACAGAGGAAACTAAATTATTTTGGGAATCTGAAAGAAGTACCCTAAGAAAGTTATGCAAAAAATTTACCGTCTTTGATATAATAGGTAAACAGAATCTCTAAATAATACAGAGCACTCATTTTAACTCATAGTATTCTCTCTTGACACAGTGTTTCACGAAGTTGATAAAAACTGTGGAAATGATTGGTTTGAATTTTATCCCTCTTTTCATCCCTAAACTTTAATTGGTTAAGATACTATTGATCAGCAAAATGTTTAAAAGGATTCTACTAGTTACGCAAAGAGCCTACATTTAAACAAATGTGTGATTTAGAGTTTATCTGAAAGAGCTGAGTGTGAAAGACTTGGCAGACATCAAAGCAACTCAATGTAAATAATTCGTGAATATAGTGAGTCTGCTAAAACAATCTGGAAAATCTTCAAAATCCGTCTGATTAAGACCTATGTTAACTGTATACACCAACAGATATCTTTAGTTTTCCCAGAATGTTTTTGGTGTATTTGTCTTCTGGTCTGTAATAGTCAAGGACTCTTAAGTACAAATAACAGAAACCCAATACAAACTCTTTAAAGCAGAAAAGAAATACATTTAACTCAGGGCTCCCAAATGTCGTTTTCAGGGCCTGTCTCTTTCCATCTTGCTTCTCCTGACTTCTCTTTGCATGCCGGCCTCATTTTTATGTGTTGTAGATGGCTTATTTCCATGGTTAGGAACCGTGGAGGTAGGCAGCTCCAGATTTCATTTTTCTTAGAACTTGCCACCTTAGAGGGAGGAAGGCCCTTTCTTTTACTTGTTCCGTGTAAGACTGCGGTCGCCAACCCTGGGCCATGGTACCAGTCTGTGGCCGGGTAGGAACTGGGCTGCACAACAGGAGGTGAGCTGTGGGCAAGTGAGTGAAGCTTCATCTGTATTTACAGCCGCTCCCCATCACTCACATCACTGCCTGTGCTCCGCCTCCTGTCAGATCAGTGGCGACATTAAATTCTCATAGGAGCATAAACCCTATTGTAAACTGCGCATGCGAGGGATCTAGGTTGCATGCTCCTTATGAGAATCTAATGTTTGATGATCTGAGGTGGAGCTGAGGTGGTGATGCTGGCACTGGGGAGCAGCTGCAAATTCATCCCAAACCATCCTGCCCTCACCACCTCCCCACCCACCCCCTGGACCCCTCCATGGAAAAATTGTCTTCCATGAAACTAGTCCCTGGTGCCAAAAAAGTTGGGGTCTGCTGGTGTAAGAAACCTAAACCAAGACCCAGGCTGATCCTCACTGAAAATGGGGAGAGGGTAAGGTAAGCCTCATTGAAACCACATGAACTGCGTTTTTTTTTTAGGAAAAAGGTGTGCCTATTCCAGAAGAGAGGAGAATGCTGGGTGCAGAAAACACAACAGATGTCCACTATTTAGCCATTTTATTGTCGTTTTTATAGGTCATAACTTTAGTGGCAAATCTGTCTTATCTGTTGAGTGATTTCTACATATGTTTTTGGGTGTGTGCATGCATGTTTTTTTGTTTTGTTTTGCTTTGTTTTGTTTTAGATCTATGATTGTATTCTTTAAAGGAAAGTTCAGTTTTTACTGGGAAATATATTTCCCCAAGTCCTGAACCCAGCATGTCCCCAGAATTTGTTTTTGACACTGCTTTGGAAGCTCTGAATATTAGAAATAATATGGTTAATAGCCACATAGAGATGGAGAAAAAAGAAGTAGAGATACGGTGTGCAAAGGGAAAGATTAGTTCTGTGTTAGTTTTACTACCTTTAAAAAATTCAAAAATGTGAGTGAATTATTTTTCTCTACTACTGCAAAAAAATTGAGATACGGACTATTTTTTTTAACCAAAGTATATAAGCAATCTTAATAAACATTACAGAAATTTTTTTGACCTCAGGACATTCTGGGACTCTGAGGGATGTACATTTCATAGGTAGCTCCCAAATGCATCATGATGGTTCCATAACAAGAAACTTCCTGGTAATAGAAACAGGAAAACTAGGATGAGTGTGCGATTATAGAAACTCCTGGAAATAGCTAGTCCTTTGGGAAAGAGGGCTGCTTTGCCAGGCTGGCAGTGGCAAACGTGAAGTGAGATTATAATGAGAGACCATGGAAAACCCGGGGTGTTTGGCTTGAAATCAAATCAAATCAAATCGTAATAATTTAAAAATCTCTGCCTGAAAATTCAAGTTAAACTCCGTTGAGTTCATGAAAGTAATTAGGAACACTTAGGCTCAATTGCATGTCCTGAATGTATTTTATTAACCTTAAAAAGAAGTATCTGTGGAATACAAAAAAAAGAGAGAGAGCTCGAGCCTTGCATGTGCGGTGTGCCCGTGTGGCAGTGAGAGAGGAACTGTAGGACAATGGGGGACACGTGGGAAGGGTGGAGAGGCTCACAACACAATGCTGTACTTGTTCGTGACGATGCCAAAGTGCATAGAAGAACTTATGCCAGGAACATAATTTCAGATTTTGTTGCAAAACAATAAAACAAACTTTTAAAGAAAAATACTGGGAGACGAACCTAATTTTTTAAAATTTATCTATATGTTATGAGTTCCCAAACCTTAAAATAATCTCAGCAGATTAACAGAAACTCCTTTGGGAAATGAGAGTATTGAGAGTAAATCTACGTCAGTCACTTTCTGTAAAACAGAAGAAAACTTGTAAAATTGAGGACAGACAGGATAGTGAACCAATGAGGTTGTTGAAAACTCAGTGAGATAAAAAGTCTGTTCATCAGGATTCACTTCTTTCCTTGAGGAAGGAAGAAGTGTTCCTCTTCCATTTAATCTCGATGGCCCTGCCTAGAACCAGGCTCCACTAAACTTCTCTGGAACATGGCCTCACCTATGATCTCTGTGACAGGGCCTGCTGGTTGCCAACTCAATATCCATTTTCTCCATCTTTCTAAGTAAAAATCAATTTTACCAGAATGCAACATGCTCAACTAGAAGACTTTGTTTTCTAGTCTACCTTGAAATTAGAGACGGCCAATG
The DNA here is from genome assembly GCA_004363605.1 of Indri indri. Taxonomy (NCBI): domain Eukaryota; kingdom Metazoa; phylum Chordata; class Mammalia; order Primates; family Indriidae; genus Indri; species Indri indri. The sequence continues at coordinate 3,240 of RJWJ010025657.1, read as the reverse complement.
AGAGTAAGTGCAAGTCATTGGGTAGGGTTTCTGGGAAGCCTTTAAAGAGGCTAAAATATCAGGGAGGCACCTTTGTCCATCGCTCTTTTTCTTTTTTCTAACTAGGAGCCTCGATGTGATCACTGGAACTGCAGTATCCATTTGTGACGATTAGGGTAACTTGAAGATGGAAGATGGGCTGATGATTGGGAAGTGCCACGATGAAAAGGCCTGGGTCTCTGATGACTATGGGGCAGCCACAGCTAAACTTTGTCTGTGTTGATCACTTCTGAATCCCCAGGATTACAACAGCTCAGTTACATAACAGGTGCTCATTAATTTTTGAATGGATGAGTGAATAAATGTGTGCTCATGTGGACTTCCTCCAATTGTCTGCAGCTGGCTCAGCTCCATCCTAGGTATTAAGGTCATTAAATATGAAATGTCCAATTTCAAATCAAAAGTTTGGTTTATTATATCTCAAACAAGAAGCAGTGCAATTAATCAAAATATGTGTCTAAGCTATGGACACAGTTTTGCTGTCTTAATGATAGCTTGTTTATGCCAGCAGTGAAGAAGCCTGGAGAGCGAGTGGTAATGAAATCGCCAAAGGTGTTTTCCACAGCTTGTTGAGAATTGAACATTTTTCCTTGCAACAAGTGGTCCAAAGCCTGGAAGAAGTGGTAGTCAGGTGGTGCAAGGTCTGGTTGTGAATACGGTGGATGACAGAGAGTTTCCAAGTTCAGCCTCTGTAGTTTGAGCAGCATTGTTTGTGCGACATGTCGTCTTGGAAGAGGATTGGCCTGTCTCTATTGACCAATCTAAGCTACTTAATTGCAAACATCCTCATCATTTCATCCAACTGGTTGCAGTAGACATCCACTGTAATCAATTGACCAGGTTTCATGAAGACGTGGTGGATTATACCAGTGCTGGGCCATCAAACAGACACCATTAGCTTTTTTTGATGAATATTCAGTTTTAGACTGTGTTTCACCACTTCATCTTTATCCAAACATTGTGCCGAATGCTTGTAGTTGTCAAAAAGGATCCATTTTTCATCACATGTAATGATATGGTATAGAAATGGTTCACCTTTATGTCATGACAGCAAAGAAAGTCAAGCTTTGAGACGATTTCTCTTCTGATGCTCATTTAATTCATGTAGAACCCATCTATTCAGCTTCTTTACCTTCCCCTTGTGTTTCAAATGGCCCAATATTGCTGGACTACTAATGTCACACCTTGCTGCTAATTAATTTGTGGGTTGAGATGGATTTCCTTTTTCTACAGCTTTCAGCTCATCATTATCCACCTTGGTCTCGGGTTGATCACATGTCTCATTTTCAAGATTAAAATCACCAGAATGGAACTTCTCAAACCACTGATGTACTGTGCATTCATTAGCCACATCCTTCCCAAATGTTTCATTGATATTTCAAGCTGTCTTTGCTGCATTGGTTGCATGATGGAACTCATATTCAAAAATAACACGAATTTTTGACTTATCCATGGTTTCACAAAAATTGCTCTAAAAAAAAAGATTTGAAAGATAATCACAAGCTAAAATGTGTACTTGAAAGACTGAGGGTGTACCTTCACGATAAAAATAAAACAAGAATTATCAAAGTGAAATATCAGAGATATCAACTGTCAAATTTAGTACTTAAGGAAATCAGACATTTCATGCTTAATAACCTAGTATTTGGTGAGCTTTACTTCCCACTTCTACCAATCTCTCCTTGAATTTTGTTTTTATGTCTTAATTTTGATGCAGCTTTGGATTTCTTTACTTGACTAGAAAACTCTGTGTGCCTGGACTTATACTTTTGCTTAAATGGCATATACATCATTTTAGGAAAAGCAAGTCTTCTTAGGAAAGGCCACCAGAACTTGATTTATTTCTACAGTGGAAAAAAAGTTAGATGCTTTGAACTTTAAAACAATTTTCAAATATACAAATACATTTGTTTTTCAGAAACAGTGTCTAACTAGTTTCTATTTTCTACTTAAATAAAAATAAGAGGAAGATGGATTTAGAAGGACTTGATAGTAGAATTCTACCTGATAGTAGAATCAGTTTATTTAGCCATAACCTTGGGCTTACCTACCAGCTACTCATTTTCAATATGGGAGCAAAACTGAAGCAGCTAATATTTCTGATTCCCAACTGTGTGCCTTGCCTAGTAGATTGATTATGGGGAACTGGTTTCATTGGACTATTTAATCAGGATGTTTCTGAAATATTTTTAAAATTATGTAGCTATAGGAAAAAGCACTTAGACAGTTCTTCAGTGAATTTATTAAGCACCGACTGTATGTGAATCACTGGGAATAGGTGCCGAGATTAGAGTGGTAAACTGAACACATGATCCTGTTACCACATCAAATTGGTATTAACACTGATCAACACTTAAGTGCACATATAGTAATAACATTCATAGGGTGTTGGGCAGGTGGGAGGCGGGAGGAGGGGACAGGGATATTGACACCTAATGGGTGCGGTGCACACCGTCTGGGGGATGGACACACTTGAAGCTCTGACTCGGATTGGGCAAGGGAAATATATGTAAGCTAAACATTTGTACCCCCATAATATGCTGAAATAAAAAATAAAAATTAAAAAAAAAAAGAAAACTCGGCACTTGCCCATGGGGCTGAATCAGAAGAACAAGGACAAGTGTTTTGCAGAGGAGGAACGAGATCACTTTGCTGGCAAAGAAGGAAAGATGGCAGACCTTCTTATCTCAAAATCCAAATTTCCTGAACATAGGCAGAAACACAGAGCTTTTAATGGGAGGGCCCCTCAGTTCTTGGCTCTTGTGGTTAATATTCTAATTGTCCCATCTCTGCCAAAGACAGAGCCTGTGAACTCTGCCAGCCCAATTGGGGGGCTGGCGCCACCTGGGAGTTATCTCTTTTAACAAAGGACTTAACCTGCCTCAGGGGTGCAGGCCAGGCTGCAGTTCTCAAAAAGAGTGGGGGAAGTTTTAAAGAGACAGAAAATCTTTTTCTCTTCTTTTTCTCAGGCCCTTCCTTCTGTTACAATCCCTGCCCTCATGGACCTTACAGTCTACTGGGAGAGCTATACATTAAATCATCCGACACAAGTACATTTTAGCTACAAATTGTGATAAGTACTGTAAAAGAACAGGGTGCTACCAAAGAGAAAGACCAGGGGAACTTAGTTTATATTGGGTTATCAGAGAAGGCCTCTCTGACATTCGAATTGGGACTTGAAAGATGAGAAAAATTTAGCTA
>RJWJ010025656.1:0-23683 GCA_004363605.1 Indri indri | reverse complement strand
TAATTATAGAATAAAGAAATATCATTTTTTTCTCAGCAAGCACACATCAAATATTAAGAATGAATTGCATCCACCTTATTAAGGTTTCATGCCAATCCTCAAACCAATAATTGGGATCACAGGGATGGAAAACTAATAAGTTTGTCTTGATTAAGTCCTGGCCTATTTTGACTATGCGTAGAGTGGAGAGGTATCAGCAAGACAGGTAACCTTGCTATACCATGAAGATTGTGTTAAAATTAGTTCTTAATAGAAAATAAGAAGGATATTTTTTCCGAGTGATGAAATAAAGCTGGATAGAAAATAAAACATAAAAATCAGTTCATTATAAGCATATGCAATTTTTAAAAAAATATTTAATTAGGAAAAAGAATAGCAATATGGAATCAATTCCCCTGACTTCATTCACACTGCCATATTGTTTTCCAAAAGAATTACTGTATATTTGTGGCATAAGTACATAAAATATTTGAATAAACTACTTTGACCTTTATCTCATTATTATTAGTAGTATTTTACATTTTTATCAAATTAATTTATGAAATACTATAACTCATTTTTAAATATTGCAATTTAAAAAATTCTTGTGGAGTCATTCTTAGTTGGTACAGATAATATTTTATTCATATTACTTTTGCATTATTATTTGTCATGTGAATTTCCTCTCATCCATTTATCTATTAAATGGTTTTGGATTTTATATTCTGAAAATAAATAAACTCATCAATATATTAATGATATCAGCACATGTCTACCATTTAAATGAATATACTTCCCCATTCTTATTTTTCTTTTTAATTAATTATTTTTCTGCATTATCAGATATGAAGTAACTACAAACTGAGCTACGTATTAAGAATATATGGTGAAAAAAATCTAATCACACTCTTCATGGAGTTAAATGTACTTTTAAGTCCACTACATTACTCAGAACTATAAAGAACATTTGTAGTCAAATCTAAAAAAATCTCTTTTCCAAATTTTAAATGTTTATATCTTTAGAATATTTTGAATGACTGTGATTGATGGTTCTCAAAGTGTTGTCTTCTAGAAACTTGTGTCCAAATAAGATATAATTAATATCATTAGAAACATGCTCTTTAATCAAGTATGTTTGGAAATATTTGTGTTAAATTAAGTTAAATAGGTTTCCCTCTAACTGCAATTCTTCAAGTGCATGATATGTTTTTGAGTAATGTGAATCTCTGAGAGGAAGTCCCAGTCTTAGGTCCCAATCTTACTTTTTACCATGAAGACTTTTCTTTAGATCATAAATTATTCACTTTTCAGTAGGATGCCTGTTTGTGAAAATTTGTCTTCATGTGATATTTTGGATCATGTAAAAACATTTAATTCTGTTACTCACATAGCGTATCTTTCGATAAATTCTATAAATTGTATATAAATTATTTTCCCAAAATAGTCAACTAATTACTTTAATATAACTAGTCAAATCTATTATTTGCTATTTTGTCAGTTTCACTAGCATAAATTGAATGTATAAATAATGTTAGATATTATTGGAATTTCTTTTCAGAGAGAGAACTTTGCAGACTTTCAAATATTTTAATAGTACATATTATTAATAGCCTAATCTTTATATTTGTACCTTTTGTTCTTTTCTTAAAAAAATCTAAACTTTTTCTGATCTGTTTTTCAAAGGCATTTAATAAATATATTTTTGGCCTAGAAAATTATCTTACTGATATTGCATTTCTACCTCTCTGAGTTTATTGATCAAATTGGGGAAAACTCACAAAGGGACAGTGTTTAGTATTTTATTTCTTCATTAAATTATTCAACTAAGAACATTATAGGCTTTTCCATTATGTAAATTATAAATCCTTATTAAAATCTCACACTTTATTTTATATTGGTAATGAGCAATTATTCTACTTGCTGATTTATTTTTAATATTTCTGCATCAATGTGCATAGGAAAGATCATGCCAAAGCTTTTTTTTCTTTGCATATTTGTTTTTGTAATCAAATTATTACAATTAAGGACCAGTCTTTATCGCACATATTTGGAAATTATTTTTCATACAGAAACGACAGGAAATTGAACTATATTTTGCTATCTTAGTTTATCTTTTATGACTAAATAAGGTGTATATATAAACTAGAGATAAATGTTTTGGACAGGATTTTTTTGATGATACAAGATTTTGATCATAATGATATATACTTACTCAAAACTACTAAATATGCATACAAATTTAGCAAGTCAATTTTATGGAAACTATCTTATAAATTATTTTCTGATACATATGAAAAGTATTTTTATTAAATTATAGTAACTCATTTTTAATTTTACACATTATTCAGGTTGATCATAAAACGTACTTAATGATTTGGCTGTGAATTGCTTGTGCTTGTGTCAAAAGCACTGCACATGCTCCATTACACTTCAAAGAGAAAACTTTTATTATTGTATCAGGCATTTAAAATCTGTACCCCTGAGAACTTGGGGTTAATGGAAAGATTGATGAACCAGGTATAAGAATTATGTCAGGTTCTTCCAAAAATTCATTTTGTGACATAAGGCAAATTATTTTAACATTGTAGACCTCGGCTTTCTAAATGAATGCATGTACCATGGACAAATGCTTGTGACCTGTGCCGCATCATTTCAGGAACCCGAGACATCTCAGTACTGGGTGCTTCTGGTTTTAATGAAACTGAAACCAAACCTGGACTCTAGAGGGTGCTGAAGGTAACCCAGAGCTAGCCAATCTGAACTCCATTCCCATGACAATAATCACATTTTCAGTCATTGATCCTTACCCAAACCAGGCCAATAAAATTAATATTGGGACTTGCTGAAATTGTTGGGAAAAAAAAATCCTCTTCTTGTTGAGGTTTTCTATGGCATAAACTTTTAGCTGAAGGCTGGCGAACGTATTTGTCACAATCTAGAGAGGCTGAGAATAAAGAGAGGAAACAATGTGGAAAGAAACAATTTACAAATAACAATAATGGTGTAATACACATTATTGTAAATTCTGTCCATCTAATTAATTCTTCCATAATGCGCTCATTGATTATTTTCCACACTTTTATATTATAGCCAAGCTATGACTTTAATTAATACAAAAGAGTAATTCTGACATAAATGTGGATTGATATTTTCACTTATATTAATGCACAAAACCAAAGGGAAACAAGAAAGACATGTAAATGTTTTACTTGTTCCTCCCATATATACTTAACTATTTTACTGAATTCCAGGCAATTTTTGAATAATAGAAGAATATTTACTGAATTTTTGATGCCTGGAAGAAGGGCATTGCAAGAATACAACGTACTTGTATTTTAATTTGCGCTATGAATATTTTCCTCATTATTCTACATGATTACTCAGTAGAATCAAGACCTGATTTATAGCATTTGCCAATTTCTGTTTTGTAAATTTATAAATTTCAACATGGCCTATTTTAACCTACTGACATCACATTATTGAACATTTCACACTGGGAAGTGAGCTGTATTTTCACCATATACGTAATAATCTCAAAAGTATAGATTATAGTAAATTTTATAAAATATTTAGGAAATTATTTCTGAGTATGTATTACATTTAATTTAAGATAATGGATTTAAGGCTAAGTTTACATAAATTCATTTTTAATAATGGCTATGTTTAACAACTTTAAATATTTACTGACAAATGTCCCTGAGATTTAACAATTTCTACTCTAGGACTGCTATCTTGTTCAAGTTACATTTCCTGGACTTCACAATGAATAGTTTTAAATATCAAATGAGACAATTAAATTAATAAGAAAATTGTAATTCTAATCAAAAGGAAAAGCTCATTTTATACCATAAACTACTGAAGGTACTTAATCTTGTTTAACATCAATTTCCTTATATATAACATAAGATTTATAAAATAATTCTTTTTATAAGAATACTTTCAGAATTAAATGAGAATTATTAAACTCTTAGCATAGTTCACAGTTCATAGAGCATAAAGATCAATACTGTCATTACTATAATTACATTCATTTCCTCAGGTCCTATACTTAAGGACATTAGCCGCTAATATAATGCCTCCTCTTCATTTTGCTCTTAAATAGCGTGTGAAATAAAAGTTTGGCAATCAACTTGTATGGATAATGCATTGTCCTTTTGATGAATTCACTCACAGGATGACTGTGACATGGTGTTGTCTGGCTGAACCTGAATTCACTGTCATGAAACCCCAGCCAGCTTCTTCTAATCTTTAGCTATCTGGACACTCCAACATGTAGGTGACCCCGGTACCTTCAAAGTTCTTCCTTGCATGTATTATCTATTGTCTAGGTATTTACCCACAATACTATCCCTGGGAGATTTTGTCGCTGAATTAGGGAGCCTATGTGCCATGAGACAGATCAATTGCTGAGAGCCAAGAAAAATGCCATTATAAATAATCTACTTGATTTTTAAATGCAGATCAGCATTATCACTCTGCTTTGGAGCATTGTATGTAGTAAGAGTGGAGTTAGGTGGATTGATTCAGAGCGGAGATTTACTCAAAGATGTAGCCTAGTCTTCAACAGTGTGCCAATCACAGGATGAAATTACTCATTAGAATAGCTTTCATCGAATGCCTTTTTTCTTCAAATTTCAGTTAAAATTGAAAGTATACCATGTTCTTAACTGTAATTTTAAATGCAAGTGGTTACAAAATATTATTCCTAAAAACAATGACTTTAACTTGTTAATAAATTAGCTTAAATACAGATATTTATTATATTAAGTATTAAATTTTTACATGATATTTTGTTAGCTCATATCTGGATTGAGTCTTCATTTCTATAATAAAACAACTTCCACTTTTAAAATTTCACACTCAGGTATCTTAGGTAATCTGTTTGAAATTATACTAATTAAATATTCTCATTCTGATTTAATCCTGATTCATTAAATAACATAGTTTATTAGATTCAAGGTCCTTTTATGAATCTTCAGTTCACTTTGCCAGTAGAATTAAAGCATGTTGTGTATGAATTTTCTTTCCCAAATTGCTTTTACTATATGCAGACTGTACTAGAGCAATAGTCAACATAAGTAAATAAGAAATGTCGGGTTATATTATAAGGGTTATAAAAATTAAAATAATTGTTCCACAGTCATAGTTCTACCATGATTACCTTCAGGTAATCATTTTCCATCTATACATTTTCAGTTTTTTTTTAATTAAAAAAAATCAACCTTATAAAATACAAAGTAAAATAATAAAAAATAATGTATGATATATTTATACACACACACACTCACAAAATGAAATAAAAAGTGCTTGGCATAAGAATTTCATAGATTCCAAGAGATGTATTTAAGTTTCTTTTGGGAAAAAAATGATAATAGAGGAAGCTTTATGTTGTTAAGAGAAAGGATAGATGAAAGACACAACAAAATAGAAGTAGATATTTTCCTTTGAAAGCCTTAGCAAATAAAGTGTGGCAAAGAAATCCTAAGCCTTTGAAGTGAATTCAGTCTAATGGGAAACAAACTTGACATTTTTGTAAGATGGAGCTAATTTTGGCAGGTCAGCAAAGTTTGAAATGTACCAATGAGCTCTAGCATCGAATCAATGTTGAGAGAGCTAAGGCTATATTTCCCAGTGTGTTATGAAAAGTAATTAAATTTCTAACTGCTTTGGTAGAGAGCACAGCCAAATATTTGCACTGGGGCATTATGGTAGATTGGATTATTTTTTAAAAATATTCACTCTCCTCTCCTATATAGAAAGCTTATTTTACCAGTTGGATGAGCCATGTATCTTTCTGTCTTCAATGGGATGTTAGTAGATATGAGACGAATGGAGGCTTAAAATGTGTGCATGGAATTGGGCTTGTCTTCTGCAACTCTCCTGTTTCCACAACAAAGTTACTATTCCTCAGGTAGTCACTAAGCCTTCAACATGGGTCCTAAAATAAATACATTCTGAACATACCTGAATGGAACTTATAGACAGTGAAGGAGTTTATTATACAACTGTATTGTTGTGAGTTTACATTGTTGTGGAACTTCTTGTTAAATATGCTGGTTAAAATTCCAACTCTACCTTTAAAATATACTGGATCCAGATAAGTTTTTTTGTGTTTTTGTTCTTATTTTACATATATAATTCTTTTCCTCAACTTCAATCTATAAAATTCAAAATAGCTGAACCTATTTTGTAGGGCAATACCATGGTTACATGGGATAATGCATAGAATATACTTGAAGCAATAACTAGTGCAAAGTGATTAATTAATAAATGTTTTTTATAGGGACAAAAACCCAAACCATTTTGAAAAGGTGAATATACTATGGCTCATTCTATAAAACTATTTAACTTTGAAATATAGTCATTAAAACAAAACTGGATGTACAAAATTCAAGGTTCTATGAGTACGTGAAATAAAAGAAATGAACTTTGAAGGATATTTACTAAATTGCATATGTATTAAAATATGGAAGCACTGTACATGCTTTTTATCTATGGTATAGACTGAGAAACAATGACATTTCCAAGCAAGAGTGATAGTATATTTAAGAAATAAACTAAAATGAGGCTAGATGTAATCTGAATATTGAACCGTGGTTAGAAATTGGGAAGTCTAAGAAGAGAAAATAGACATTTGAGGTATGAGGAAAGCATATTACAGAGGTATGGCATTTCATTCATTCATTGAATCACTCATTTATTGATTTATTAAACAAATATTTATTGATGACCTACAATGTAACCGGCACTATCTAGACATTCAAAATGAAATTTGTTCAGTGATTTGAACAAAGTCTATCCTTATGGTACCTAAATTCTTGAGGCAAAAAACAAATATACACATAGATATATTAATATAATATGTCAAATATTGAGAAATCCTACAGATGAACACGAAGTAAGACAGGACCAAACAGAGCGTGATATAGTGGATTATTTTTTTATATTGTGTCGTTGTGTAGTTAAGGATGAAGTAACTGATAAGTAACATTTGATTGGAGGACAGAAGGAAGAGTAGGGGAAATAACAGCATACCTTGGGAGAGTACATTAAAAAAATAAAAAACAGAGAAAGGGTATTTTCAAAATATTCGGTAAAGATATGCTCACCCTGTTTGAGGAACATAAAGGAGCAGAGCAGGTTGAACCAAAGTAGAGTGTTAGGAGAGGTCAGGAAGCTGGTGATAGGCCAGACCTGTAGGCTACGTTGACCATTGAAAGGAATTTTGGAGTTAGTTGGGAAGCCATGGAAATACTGTGAAGAAAATAGTGAAATTGTACTGATATTGTTTATTTACTCCTGCTACCCATCTCATACGTCCTACATTTTTCCTTTATCATATGGGCTAGAAGGCTAAAAACTACATTTATCAGATTTCCTTGTACTTAGAGATCTGGGAACTTGAGTTCCACCAGTGAGATGAGACTCTCATATTTGGAAAGCAAAAATTAAGCAGTGACCATCTTCCTACAGATTCTTTCTATCTCTGCTAAGTAAGAAGATTGTGGTTTTTCTGATAAATATGCTATTTAAAGGTGGAGAAATGCAGAGGAGAAAAATGGAGGTAAGGAACATTTACTGATGGAAATCTATGATTGATTTTCTGATGAGTTTGAACATTGTGATGACTTTATTACTAGTGGAGCATGGGCTAAAGGTGCATGATATCATAAAGTGGCGAAAGAGTTACTTGAATAATTTACTCGTGATCACTTGGAAAAAAGTTTCTATGAAAGGCAAGGTACAGATGCCATATTTAAAATTGCATCTTGGAAGCCAATAAGTATTAGAATTGGAACATGGGTTGGATGGGACCAGGAAAGTTGCTTCTGGAAGCACTGGAAGCATAAAGATAATAATCCAAAATAACAAAGTTTAAATTCTCTGATCAAAGCCTGGACATAAGATCAGATATCTTCTATAACTAGCGTAACTTATTTTTTAAATATACATCTTTCTACAACAGGGCTGATGCAACCAGAAAATCAGTGAAAAATTATAGTCTTCCCCTATAGTTTGCTCTATTAATATTAAATTAATAACTGAATTGCCAATACCTGTATGTGAAGGTTAGAATTATAAGAAAAGAGTGAGTTTATAAAAAATAAAATGGAATAACTTGAATGAATTCTAAGTATTATGAATCTCTTAATTGATTAAGGTTTATTTCCAATCCAGCCACCACCCCCCCCCCAAAAAAAAGTCATTCTCTTTTGTATGATGTGGCTAATTAACACTTGCTTGCTGACATACTATTATTTTACCTAGGGTAAATATCCAGCTAGAGAAAGGCAACACTTCTCATGTACTAGATTGTTAACCCTCATCATCTCTAGATTATAGCTGGAGTCAGATCTCAGGATCACTCATGGGAACAAGTTCAAAGTCAGATCCAGGAGCAGATAGATTATTCGTGAACATATTGACAATATTTCATTAATGTTTGTTAGTAGTAACTTTAGGGATATTTATGTGGATTGATGCTCAGAAAGTTAGATTACAAAATAAGTAATATAATATTATATCAAGCCAAATATACTTACATGGGAAAACAGACAGGGGTTTTCCATTTAATGTGTTAGCACAAGCACCCAGGAGTAGTCCTAATAGATATCAGACAGTTGACTAAAATCCTACCAAGTTGAAACCTATGTTAAATTGAATTCAGATGCCAGAATTCTTTATGTGATAAAGGAATACAAAGCCTTAGTTAGATAGTTATCGTGAAAAATTATGCTGCAAAAATTAGAGGAGCGTTCCTATGAGTTTTGATAGTCCTTTAAACATTTCAAATAAGCGAGTACCACAGTCCAACTCATTTCATAAATACAACTCTAGCGGGATTATGGAGCATAGATGTGTACGGGATATGGGCCAAAGGAGACTTTACAAAACCAGAGGCTGAGGAACTAGTTTTAAGTTAGGCCAGTAGTGCAGAAGACTGATAAAAGATTCTGTAGTGGCAGCAAAAACAAACATTAGAAGACAGAATTGAGAAATTTTGTTAAGATTAACCTTTTGAAACTTAAAGACAGAACATGCAGGGGAAAGAGGTGTATGGGGTCAAGGATGAGTATGAAATTCCTTGTCTAGTCTGAGATAGAAAGTAATACAAGATTGAAGGCAATCGTGTTTAGAGATGGAGGATAATTATTCTATTTGTCTAGTCTATAACAATATTTTAATTTAATTTTAAATATCTATTTTCCAAGGTCTAGCAGGGGTAGACAATCAGGGAATGCTTAGACAATACCAAATATAATTTCATGGAAAGAAGTGATACATGCTTTGGGTTACAAATATTCCTATTCATTTAGAAGTAACAACCAAGAGTTGTAACAGTACTAAAGGATAGATGTATGTAGATGTTGTGCTGCTTTTAAAATATCTTATGTGACAAATAGACTAGATAATACCAACTCCCTTGTTATTAGAACCAACAGTCATTTGCCTCCCAAATGGCAGTGTTGAGAATTTACAAAGGTATCAATTAGTCAATGTCTCAGTCTCCCTTCACCACAAATTTGAATCACTTCCAAGAAATATTCTGTTGTAGTAGGACACATAAGAAGGTACATTTCAATCATTACTCATGAAATGAATCTCAAAAGGAAAATAAAGTACTAAATGATAGTAAAGCCCTTCCTTTGCTTGATTACATTTCAAAGGTGAAGCAACTAGTGTTAATTATTAACAAACTAAATATTTGATTCCCCCCTGCTATGAAGTTTATCATAGTGCAATGTCACTCTGAAAAGCCTTTTGCATTTGCATTACTTAATCTTTCTATAGTGAAACAGGCAAGTAATTAAGATTTTGTCAGATCTTAGATCTATAGGAAATAATAATCATGGGTTGAATATTGTTTGCCCCATCAAAGGAAGCCTGATGAAAATAAGGTTATTATATTCTAAGAACAAAATATAGCTTGCACCACTGACTATAGCCACACACTGTGACTTTCAGAAATTTTATACAGATGAGTATTATCTCTTCTGGATTAGCATAGTTTCTAGAAATAGTATTCCATTATAAGAAATAAGTCTTGATTAGGAAACAAACATCCAGAGATATCCCGTCACCAGTTATTTTAATTGTAAATCACATAATGGGTATGCAGACTGGCATGTGGCAGGACAGCAGGAGTAGAAAAGATATCAGTCATGGAACTTGGCAGAGACCTGCGATCGTGCCCCATTTCTGTCACTCACTAGCTGTATGGCCTTGGGTAGTACCAGGTTTTATGCTACTGTATACCTTAGGTTCTCTAAATAGAAATAAAATTCTTGCAAGAATTTTGTAAGGTAATGTATCTTAAGGATTTACCACAGTGTTTAGAGCACGCAATGAAGAGTCAACAAAACGTAGCTGTCAGTGATGATGGACTACTGCTCGTGGTTTTTTTTGATGTTTTTCTTGTTAGAACTCCCTAGTCTCATGCACATTTGCTGTATTTGACTTTCTGTAGAACTTGCAATAAGAGACAATTTAACTTTAAAAAGTACTTATGGATTTTTTGTTTCATATTCAATACACCACTAAAGGAAAGAAATCCTCAGTACAAATCAGATTCAGAGAACAGTTTTACAAAAATTTTATAAGGTCAAAATGTAATTTTCTATGTATATTGTAAATTCCACACTGTCCCTACCCAGCATTACAACTACCCATGCATGAGTCAAATGAATAGGGAATGGAAAAATCGCAAGTGAAATGATGCACAGAATAAGGGGATTAAGAGGCAGAGAAGAAAGCACACTTTGATTTAAATCGGGGGTCATGGAAAATCTCATGGATGGGGTGACAATTGAGTAGAGATACGAATAGATGGTGGAGAAACTTTTTGGCAGGAGGATCTGCAAGTGCAAAGGCTCAAGACAGAAGTAACTTGAAGTAATCAGGGACCATCAAGAAGACCAGTGGTGTTGGAGCCCCCTGAGTAAAGTGATAGGACACCAGGCGATGAATTTGAACTTTAGGATTAGGACGCATAAGAACAAAGGAATGAAATGCTATGATTTGCATTTTTCTTTAGTTTTTATCCCTTTATTAGTATCTCAATTCAGATATATCACTTCAGCAGAGTACTTTCTGATGTTGAAATGAAAATCACTTTTAGAATACTTTCTTATTCTTAACTTTGACAAACTGGAAACTTTTATACTTAATTCCAGCCCAGCTGTACTTTATCTTCCTTGTAGAAACTGAAGGGTCCAAGGCAAACACTGTAATATATTCAATAAATGGTCCATTTTCAGGTTTTTTTGCTATCTTACCCTCAGCTAGTACACCACCAATTATCATTTAATTATTTCCAATATTATCAATGAGAAGATATAATTCTTACTTTATTACCTTATCTCTGTTCTTCCTGGAAGAAAACTTTTAGCTCCTGAACTTTACTTTTTTTTTTCTAATCCCATTTTCATGTTCAAGTCTATCTGTAGTACTCACTATTCTCATTCAAGAAAACATGCAGAAACTCCTGTAACACCTGAAGTACAGCATCAAATCTAAAACTCTTTATACTGTAGGGAGAAATAAAATCACCATACCTGACATCCAGCAATGGCAAAGAAATAATGAAATCAGACTTCAAAGGAGCTGTTGCTTAGGAGATCCCATCACAGCCATTCTGCATTTCAGATAATCAGATTATTATTAAAATGATTATTAATGTTATGAAATTACTACCTTGGATAGTCCCCCCACCCCCAGAGACAGAGTCCCTCTCCGTTGCCCAGACTGGAGTTCAGTGGCACGTTCCATCACAACTTGGCTAGCTTTTATATTTAGACTGAAAAAGAAAAAAAGCCTTTAAGTTGCTGTGTTGGGGTTCACCAAGATCACCTCCAGATTTGGTGATTCACTAAGGAGACCTAAGGACTCAGCATGTAGTCATTCTGATGGCTAACCTGCTGTAGTGAAACAATGTCAAGCAGTTTCAGAAAAAAATCATGCACCTGGGGCACAGTCCTAAAACAACCAGGCACAAGTTTACAAGAGCACAAAGAGCCTTCTCTCAATGGAGTCACACAGGATGCACTTAACTCCTCCAGCAATAAGTTATAAAAACAAATGTGAAATGCTGTCTACCAAGGAAGCTCATTAGAGACAGTGCTTAGGGTTTATATTGGAGGCTGTTCACATAAGAAGTCTCTGCTTAGCAGGTAGCAAAATTCCAGACTCCTAAAAGGAAAGCAGATGTGCAGTATAAACCATATGGCTTGCACAAACTTTTTAGGCAGAGTGAGTTATTCTTAGTAGTTAGGAGATTGTGATAACCTTCCTGAAATTCAAGTTTGCAGATGCCAGTCAATGCCAGTCTTTCCAGCACCCCTTAAGGATAGCTTTCTCAGAACTACCATGTTAACTCTTTTCTGCAGTTGTCAGTCTCAAAATCTGGTGACAGTATATAAGAGGTAGGTAGGTCAGTGTAGGGGAGAAAAGCAACTGCACTACAACAATGGCTGAAAAACTGCCAGTTTTGTGAAGCGATATAACTCCTTCAACAAGTAGCTGTAAGTGCTTCACTTTTCACTTGTTGAAGAGCATGCTTGGATGACTAGATAGAGCTCATATAAAGAAAAAATTGAAAAAAAAAAATTCTTACCTAAAAGTAATACTTAGAGAAGAAGCATAGGGCAGTGGTTCTTAAATTTTAGGCGCTTAGGTTCAGATAAAGATCACAATATAAATGCAAAGTCCTGGGCTCCAGACAACAGAAATATGTGTTAGCAAATTTATGACATGTCATCTGTATTGTTCTTTATTGTGACTCTAATCTCAGGTTGGTCTGATTCAATGTTGATAAAGCAACACCAGCTTCCTCATTCTGGAATGAGGAATTCTGGCTCTGCTTTCACATGACTTTGAGTAAATCATTCGAATCCTTGAGTTGATCCTATTTACAATCTTGTTAACCTGTACAGTTATAACAGAACTATTTTTTTAAGAAAAAAGTAACCTATCCTTGTTTCAACCTTTGTATCATTCTCATTAGGATAATTTATGGCTCTCTTCTTCCTTTTTGATTTTGTATTCACAATCAGTCACTTTAATTATGTTCACCTTTAAATAAATGATTCTATTGAGTATTTGCTGATGATTTGGAGGAGAGAAAGGAAATAACTATACCTATTAATTCTTAAAGTGCTAGAAGCCTATTTTCTGAATGACTTGAAAGTCTCTGAAAGTGGCAGAGCCACCTAGGATCTTGTCACTCTACTTGCTGAGTGATATCCCCCTCACTGTCATGGCAGGGGAATACTGAAGCTAGTGAGAAAGTGAGTTGTTAATTAACTTATTCAACCACTATTTGTTGAGCACGTGACTCCTTTCAGACTTCCTGGGGATATGGCAATCAACAAAGCAAAGCTCCTGCTCTTATGGAGCACATTACGTTTTAGAGAAAAAAGATTTCCTGTAAATAAACAACAACTAACCATATATATACACACACACTCATATGTTTATATGTATTAATATAATAAATTTGTATAGTGATTATTATGAAGACAAATAAAAGCAAGTTATAACAAAAAATGGAAGAACAGGGTGCTGGAGTTAGTGGTATTCTTTTGGATAAAGCAATTCTGTGAAAAAAAATGTAGTGTTACCTGGGTAGAGACTAGAAAGAAAGAAGCGTTTAAACAAGTGGAATAGGAGCATTTGAGGAAGAGAGAACGTTAAAAGCAAATGTCCTGAGGCAGATGGTTCCTATCATATTTAAGAAACAGAAACAAAGACCAGTGTGATAGAAGCAGAATGAGCAATAAGGAGAATGGAATTAAGTGTGGCTAAGAAAGGTAGCCTGGTCTAAGAGGGCCTAGTAATCCAAGGTAAAAATCTTTTGTGTTAAAACACAATTCTAATCACATTCAGTGAGACGGGAAGCCATTGGAAGGTTTAAGGAGAAGATTATCATGAATGGATTGGGTATTAAAAGAATCGTTACGGGTACTGGGCAATGAGTAAGTCGAAGCGGCAGAGGTGGAAGTACAGATATAACGTAGGAGCTACTAGAGCAGTTCAAGAAATTTAAAGATTTTTTTTTTTAATTTTAAGAGATTGGTGGGATTTGTTTATTCCAAACATGCAAAAGTCATTTTAGTAAAAAAAAATTCAATTCACACGAGCTTAAGAAAGGAATCTAGGTACATGTGTTCCTTTACAAAAGGGGCAGGGAGGGCAGACAAAGGGCTCGGGAGGAGTTACAGCCTCAAAGTAGTGATGAAAGGTTAAAAAGCTGATACGTCAATTTCCCAACCTATGAAAGAAAATATCAATTCAAAATGCATAAATGTGAGTTAAAGCCTTTTTACCATAAAATACGAATAGTAGCTATGTCCATTAATGCTTTAATGGCATTTTCAGTATCCCAGCTATTGTTGCACTGAGGTCTTTATTAGAATTTGAAAACTAGGAAAGCAAAGAGATGATCTGAAATGGATGCTTTATACCTTATACCTTTTGTATAAAAATATCAAATGGAAACTGAAACTTCAAAACGCTACTCAAATGCTTATCCACTTGATAAAAAAAGTCCTTTCTCATCGCAATTATAGACTAAGATATGTCTGATCAAAATATTATATCCCTTTGTTATAGAAATAAACACATTATTTTATTCTCTCAGATATTACTTTTTAACGTAAGTAAGGAAAACGTTGTGGAAAATAAATTACCCCAGAATGGAACAAAATTACTTTATTTTATAATTCTTCCAATAAAACTAAATAAAATTATAGTCTTTATTAGGCTTTTATATTTACAAGAGAAACAGAAATAAATTTATACAAATAAAATTATGTAATCAAATAAATGAATAATGGAGATTCATTTGATGCCACAGATCTAGGGGCCTTACAAGGATGACCGCAATATATTTGACTCATTTATCTTACCAAATGTAAATACAACAAAGAATTATATAGGGTAATTATTTTTATAGATAATTAAAATTTGGAGTATTCTCTTGGAGGTGAGAAAATTACATGCCTGCCCTTTACACACATACTTGTATTTACTGAATATCCTTTATGCATAAAACCTGTGCATATATATTCATAGATGTCTTTATACGTGTGTACATATAATTATCTTGAATATAAGGACACGACGCAATATGTGCATTGTATCTATACAGATAATTATAGGAGAGCTCTTCTCTCTCTTGGTAGGGATATTGTCCATAGAAGCTACAGACCTCCTCATTGTATAACCATAAGCCCAGTTTATAACCCTGTGAGGGCAGTGGTTGGAGGATAGTGGCAATGAATATATTGCATCACCTGTTCTTCTCAAGACACTACTGTGTCTAAGTAGCATGAAGTAGAGTAGAGCGCCCAGTAGAACTAACTGTTTGGCTTTGAGTTAAGAGGGGCAAAGGGAAAATATGCATACTACTTTTGTTTTTTATTGATGCTCTTATGGTACATGGGGACACTACCCACAGAAAATTTGGGGTCAAAAATTTTAATATTAAACATGGGCAGGGGATACTAGATATATGACAAAGACATAGAGATAGATGGTGGGAAATGGCGGGGGGGTGGATAAAATGTCTTTGGCATAAATTAAATTTAAAAGACAGCTAAACTGGCCAGGCGTGGTGGCTCATGCCCCTAATCCTAGCACTCTGGGAGGCCAAGGTGGGAGGATCACTTGAGGTCAGGGGTTCAAGACTAGCCTGAGCAAGAGGGAGACCCCATCTCTGCTAAAAATAGAAAAAATTATCTGGACAACTAAAATTAGAAAAAATTAGCCGGGCATGGTGGTGCACTCCTGTAGTCCCAGCTACTCGAAGGCTAAGGCAGGATGATTGCTTGAGCCCAGGAGTTTGAGGTTGCTGTGAGCTAGGCTGATCTCATGGCACTCTAGCCCGAGGAACAGAGCGAGACTGTCTCAAAATAATAATAATAATTTTAAAAAGGACAGTTAAACTTTAATGAATCTCAGAAGTCTGAGATGCAAAGAGTAAGAAACAATGGCATTATCTCACATGATGTTGCAGTCTTCTGCCCATCACATATCTAAAAGCATATACTTTAAAATATTTCGAGTTAGTATCTGAAAAACATATAATTTCATCTTGGAATTTTTGGAAGTCAATATGGAAGAACAACTTAATCTTATCTCAATTGCTATTTCCTCAGTGAAGTATTCAGAAAACTCAGTCAAGTCTGATCTCTTTGTGATATGATCTTAATGTTTTCTTTGGTAATAGTTATCACTGCTTGTAATTATGTTTATTTGCATCTTATTATGTGTTGATTAATAGTTTTCTCTTCTGCCAGAATTTAAGCTGTGTTAAGACAGCCCTGGTCTTTTTTGCAGAAGCAGTATGAGACACTAGCTAAGGACATGGATTCTAACAACATGTTACCAGGCCAATGTCCTAGCTCTCTCTTTTACTGGAAGTATAACCACAGGCAACTTATGCAACATCTTTGTAACTCAGTTTCCTCCTCTTTAAACTCTTTAAATGCTTTCTTTTCTTATTTTAAAAAAGAAAAATGTAGTTTTATGAGGATTTAATATGGTAATATATGAAGAAACACTTAGAACAATACCTGGATCATAGAGATATTAGTGTTTTACTCTAGTTTGTCTTTGATATTGTTCTCAGTAGCTTTTTCAATCCTTGACACATTGTGAGTATACAAAAGATGATTGTATAATAATTTGATAACCAATTAACTTAGTACATCTTTGGAAAGGCATCATAGATATTACCTTCTTTTATCATAGATATTACTTTCTGTCTCTCTCCCTCTGTATATATCTTATTAATTCAATTTACATAGAATTTGGAATGAAACCAAAATATAAGAGAAGTTCTTAGCTCAGAGACAAATCTACTCAAATACACACCAATAAAATTTTAAAAGAGTTGGAAAGAATTGAACCCCTTTTGTTAGTTTTGTTAGGATGTTATAGCATGCTATGACACAGGATAATTTGCTTGTTTCTTACAATAAATCAGTTCGTATTATATGGAAAATGGGAAATCTTTTATTGCTTGGTTTTTATAATTATACCAAAACATTTTATGATCAGTACTTAGCATTTGGTTTAATATTTTATTCTACGTGAAGGTAGACAGGCTCAATATATCAATTGCTTAAAAAAATATCTATTTACATAGCTACATTATTTTTTAAAAAATATTATACCTACATTATAGTCAAAAGCCATACACAAAATAAATCATTTTAAACCTTATTTGTGCTAATTTAAGCAAGTAAAGAAATGTGAGAAATAAATCTTTATTAAATGTAATGTCATGGAATATACTGAAAATAATCTAATATTTAACTATCAGTAGGGAAGCATACATTACTTCTCAAAAATCTTTAAAAAGCCACTCCCATTATCAATAATTCTTGTTGTAGAACAAAGTAACTACACTATAATAAACACTGAAGAATGCATGGTTCTGTGAATCTCTGAAGTAAAAAAGTAATGCTACAAAGCCTACTTGATCATGGTAGAAACTGAAAGATGCAAATTTGAATATAGGATCACACCGGAGAAGTGGGAATTCAAAACAGAGCTAGAGAAAACAAAAAATCAAATGAGTGTACTTGTCCAAATTTGATTCTTAATCTAGAGCAATATTAGGCTAAAACCCCATCTTTGCCAACCCATTACATTCCATATAATTCCTAAAAAAATCTGCCTGCTTTGCCCTTCCCAGTGTTACAAATGCTTCAAAAATATGTCTTGTTAATCTAAAACAGTGACTAACTTTGCTTAATGTTGCATATTCTGAAAAGGGGTGGGATGAGGGGTAGACTTAAAACCAAAACTAAATTCCATGATTTTATTTCACAGACCTGTAGAGACATCTAAGCCCTGGGGCAGGGAGCCTTTTCATGTTGGATGACTACATTAATTTAGCTGTAATCAAATAAGGCTGCATTCAAGAAACTTTAATTAGATATATTTAAAATGTATATTGTTCTGTAAAAATATAACTATTATGTACTTAATAATTTCCAAAAATGAAAACTATTTGTTAATTTTAAAATTAAGTAAACTTTTAATGACTTTGTTGTGTCTGCTTTTTGTTGGAAACCATTCAACTATTGCAGCATGGAGGTCCATGGTTTCTATTGATCCTCTAGATGGGTATCAGTCATTTGTGATCCTGAGGGTATTTTGATTTGGGTTGGGTAGGAGAATATAGATTCACAGCATTAAGTGGCTGAAAAGCAAGAAAGCATTTTTTTGGTATGCTGCCAAAGGCATGTGTATTCCACTATATTTTTCTATATTTCAATTGGATCTTTCTTAGCATCAATGACTTTAAAATGTCATCTACTGAGAGCTCAATAAATTCCATCTGTAGTTCTTTAGGTGACTTGGTGATATCAACTAGGTGAGGCTGAAATACTAAATTGAGTGTGATGTCATGATTCTCAAAGTCAGTGAACCTTTCATTGTATTCTCCAATCATTAGGTCTATAACAGTTGCATATTCTTCAAATGATTCCATATATCATTCTCATCAATGACCTTTGCTAACTGGGGAAAATGTTCACCCGAAATTTCCTTTTGAAGAAGTGTTTTGAAAAATGATAGCTTTTTTCAAAATTCTTGGATTTTTTCCGTCACATATCTCATATATAGATTTAGTTTCCCCTTACAAAGAAATATTCAGGTGTTTTTGATTTGACATGATATCACACAGAAACGCTGCATTCCTGTAGAGATTTAGCATTATGGCTTACTATAGTTCTAATTGCGCCAGTCAATCTGGAAGGACTATTTCATTTAAACTTATTTTATTCTTTGCTATTATAAATATGTTCATTTAAAAATAAAATAAAAATATAAATGATGAACACAAATGTATTAATAAAAATAAAAGGATTTGTTTTGTAAAATTTGGATTTGGTCAAAAGGCCACACTCTGGGACCCAGAAGGCCAGATGCATGTGGCCTTAAGGCCACAGGTTCCCCAACCCTGGCTAAGCCTTTCACTTGAGTTTGGTAGAAAATTAGAAGCAAAATGATTGATAAGACTATAAATATTCGCTGTTACAGAATCAAATATTTTCTTGTATCTGAGAAAGGACCCTATGGAGCCAGCAAAAACTTAAATCCTGATCCCGTATTTTGCCTTGGTCACTTTATCTGAAAACTCTAAGGATCCTCTATACAACTGGTTTTCTCTCTCTTGCTCTGTCTCTAGCTATGCTATAAAAAAAAGATAATAAATGACACTAAACTACCATACAAGTAAAGTTGCTATATTTTAAAACAATAATTTAGTGTTTATAATAGTTTTCTAATATTCCAAGTTACTAAATGTTTTGATATGTCAAAGCTAAGTAGTCAGCATTTTAAGGTCACCTATTGATTTGAGCTTTTATTAAATATACTTTTATAAACAAAGTTCTAGTTACTTCTCACTGCCTCCCATTGCCTGCACCTGAAAGTCATTTTCAGACTGTTTATGTTGGACAAAGCCTGCCAGTCACATTATTTTAAATATCTTCAGTGTGCCTTAGTAGATCCATTTTGTAAAATAAGGATTTGTTCATGCATTTTGTGTTTGTAAAATATGTGAAACCAGAATAAGTGAATATATTTAATGTGAAATAATGAGCAAATCATTTAATTCTAAATGTGTCTAGACAGTAAGATGTTTAAAAATAACAATGATCTGTACATTTTCAGATACATCAATAATGGAAATCACGAAGTCATTTAAAAAAATCATAAATCATCTAGCCAAAACATTCAGTATGTTATAAATGATAGTGACATCCCTACAAACTAAGGTGTAATCTTTTATTCATCAGGAAATTTCATATCATGTATCAACTTCAGTATTTTTCAACAAAATTGAGTGTCATCTAAAAACATACCAAGTATATATTACTTGAACTCAAGTTTTTAATAAGCACCATATGTAACTCAGAATCTCAGGAAAGTTTGAGTTATGTGGCTCGATAACTGTCAAATATAAGTATGTAAGAGGGAGATATTACATGAAAAATTTCCCGAATCTATTCTTTACCCTGAAACTCTTTTGGTATAGCACATCTTTTGAAACAACCATCATGAGAAAGAAACTTTAGGATATACTGTAGTGTGGGTTCCATCATTAATTTAAATGTAGATGATTATTAAAATAAAATTATTTTATCATCCAAACAACCATACATCATTTATTTAATTTGAAAATTAAAGAAATGATTGATGGCTTGGTATCAGCACCAACCTCATCTAGCATATTAATCTAATGGACAAAAATACCTTTAAATATGTGCTGTGCTCCTCAGGCATCATAAAAATTAAGCAAGATAATGTTCATAAAATTTTGTCCTACTTAGGAAGAAAACAAGAGATAAATCCAATATTATTATAACTTGCAGATATCATATCTTAACTATTTTATCAACATTTTAGCTAATGTTGAAGAAGACTTTTACTTTGTGAGAACACAGAGGGACTGTGGATTTTTTATGGAATTCTCTCTCCACCTCACTATCATTGCAAATATCACCCAGCCTGCTTGGGGTAAAATAGTTAACCATTGAAAAAGCTCCAGAGGATTGCACATACTGAAACCAAGTAGAAACTTCCAAGATTTTGGTAAAAAGGCAGCATTGTAATAGCTAAAACTAGAACTTGGCTTCAGAGGTTACCCCAGCAATAGCATGCAGCCCAGGAAGAAACTTCTGCACACACAAATGGCACTCAAAACCAACAGTGTTTGAGTGCAGCCCCGACATCAACAGAAGACCAAAATAGCATTGCAGGTGCTGAGAACACTAAACTAACATTGGAATTAAACCCCGCAAAGTAAGCCAGATGCTACATACTAAACCTAATCGGGGCAACTATCTACTAAAATGAAAGACATAAGTAGTCTTAAAAGTCTCCTAACACAATAATCCACATCTCTAGGATTCCATGGACACTCACGAATACCAAAATCCATGAAAACCACAATTCAAATAAGGAAAGACAATCAAGTGTTGCCAATAACGAGATAAATCAGACTTTAAAATTTCCCGACGAGGATTTTAAAACAGCCATCATAAAAATACTTAAAAAGTCAATTAGAAATTCCCTTAAAATAATGAAATGATTAAAAGCCTTAGCTCTTTATTAGAAGTTATAGAGCTATGTATGCTGTACAAAAGATAAGCAAGGAAGGAAAAATCACATGATCATGTAACTTGACAAAATTCAACACCCATTTATGATTTTACATACATATATATATATATATATATATATATATATATATATATATAGAAGAAACCTAATAATAGAAAGGAATTTCCTCCACTTGTTAAAAAATATCTAAATAAAGCAGTTTACATCATACTTCATGGTGAAAACTACATGCTTTCTTCCGATGGTCAGGGACAAGGCAAAAAAAGTGTCCGAGCCTCAATTTCAATTGTCATTCTCTTTTTCATCCTAAACTTCTCCCTAAAGTTATTCAGTTGTATTGCAACATTTACATATGGTATATAAGCATAAATCTAAAACTTATCCACCTTATCTTTCCATGAATTAAACCAACAAAATAATGAATACATACAGAGTTACAGGATGGTAGGTTTTCCTTACTCTGAAACGGGAGGAGATCCTAAGTGTTCAGGCTGTGATTAGCATTTCAACATTCTACTTGTTTTCTCCTCAATATGATGTTATTGTATCTGGTGTGCCTGTAAATATCAAAGGTATGTAATAGATAAAATGTAAATTTATTATGAACTTTCATAAAACTTTTTAGAGAAGGCAGGGGTGCCCCCTAGTATTAAAATTACCACAAGGTGGCACTATTTCTTAATGTTAATGTCTTAAGATCTATTAATAGATTATTCTGAAATGTATTAGACTGTCAAACTGGTACTGGAGAATTTTACTGTATTATTCCATATCCCCAATGATTGCATTATTTTGTGTTTTAAGTTAGTTGATTCATTTTTAGATGACAAAAACAACTTATTTTACCACTAGTTTTAATACATGATTTCATGATAATGATTCTGTTGCGAAGAATATTTCTGAAAACCAAGAACATCAATTAAGGAAGAGAGAGAGAACGTTAGCTATGGAACCAGAATTCTTCGGTTTGGTTTCAAACTCTATTGACTTAGTCCCTGAATAAATTGAAAACTTCCCTACAAAAAAAGCAGTTTCCACACTTACCACTACTATTCAACAAAATATTACAAGTTCTAGTCAGCAAAGTAAAAAACAAAACAAAAACAAAAACAAAAAAAGAGTTGAAATGGTAATAGATCAAATAGCAGCCCATAAAATGTCCTAATTCGCAGATAGCGTGACTATCTATGTAGAAAATCCTAATAAATCCACAAAAAATAAAAAGAAAAAGAGAGAGTCTAGAGTTGATAAGTTTGTTCAATGAGGCCACAGGATACAAGATAAACATACACATTGTATCCCTATATTAGCAATAAATATGTGGTTACCAACATTAAAATGCAATGACATTTAGATTGCATAAAAATGAAATAACTAGTTGTCAATCTAACAATAGCTGTATAGGTCTTGTATGCTAAAAACAATGGAATACTGATGAAAGTATCTTAATAAATGGAAAATAGGCAGTGGTATGGAATGGAAGAATCAACATGACAGAGATGCAATATCTCTGTTAATTGACTTACAGGTGTAGCCCAATTTCTGTCAAATTTTCAGCCAGGTTTTTATAGACATAGAAAAACGTACTCTAAAATTAATATCAAAGACAAAGAGCCTAGAATATCCAAAACAATTTTCAAAATGAAGTAGGAAGAAACAATGCTAATGTTAAAGCTTATTGTACAGTTAATGCAAGCAATTAAGACTGGTAATAAAAATGGGGATGGGGTTGGGATTGAGGAAAATTAGACATTAATGTACTCTCAGCCACGGCTTATTTTAGGTTCTGCATCTTCTCTCACTTTCAAACATCTTAGGTTAGCTCCCAACATCTTTTTCTTGAATCGTTGCATTCAACTCTTACTCACGTTAGCTGACTCTTTCTCTAATCTATCCACAATCAACCTGAAACAGTGTTTCCTAAATCAGAGATTTTACTATATTACATAATACACAGAAAATAAATCAAGTGAAAACAAAAAGTGCTCCCTGACAAAAAAATTATGGCTTCTCATTTCCTGCTAGGATAACATCTAGACTTCATAACCCAGGCTCTCTATATTTAGAGCCCTCTATCCAATGGCATCATCATTCCCAATCCCCATGACTAAAGTGCTCTAAATGCTGCAAGGAGAACATGCTACTTCTTCTCTAATTCTGTTCTGCGAGGTCACATTTCCAAGACTTTGCTCAGGTTCTTCCTAATGTGGTACATGCCCCTAATGAGCATTTTATGAGAAGTTTTAAAGAAAAATCCCCAGGTAAGAAATTTCTGTGAAGTTAAAAGCTTACAGGTACCCTTCCTATATTCCCATTTCCCCTGATCCTCCACCAAAGAATCTCATCAGAGAAATCCAAATTATCTAAGTCTAAATTTGTCTCTTCCCTAAATATCCTTCTGTATATAATGCCAAGGAACACTAGATTTGTCTAGTCCCAAAAGATGGGGTGTGAAGGAAAGACCAAACAACTCTAGAACAATAAAAATGACTTTCTTATTGAACAAAAAATCTGAAACTGGCTTCTCTAGCTTTCCACATTTGAGCAAATATACATTTGGAAA
>RJWJ010025655.1:0-23674 GCA_004363605.1 Indri indri | reverse complement strand
TCTGCCCCTGCAAAGGTGCCTGGCCATGGGGGATGGAGCACTGGTGTGTGGCGTGGCTCGGATGCCCAGCCCTGGGGGAGGTCTTAGTTTTCTCATCTACCTAATGGGCTTAGCATGACCCTGGCCTGGGAGTCACTTGACTACAGAATCACGTGACCATGGGTGGATGCAGGATGCAGGATGCAGGCAGAGAGCAGGCATCAGAGCAGTTGGGTAGCGGCAGTGGGGGGACCTGGCTTGGATCCCTGGGCTCACCCAGGTGCCAAGGGGGCCAGCATAGGTAAAGCAGACCCCAGCAGTCCCAGGGCAAGTCACAGTGTCAGTGTTGGGCAGAACCTCTCTTCCCCAAGCCTTAGCTCCTGCCGTGCCCACACCAGCATGCATGAAACCGGCACACACATGGCGCACCATAAATGCTCCCTGAGCTGTCCTAGCATAGAGCCAGCACACAGAAGATGTTCTATAAATGCTCTGTGAACTGTACTTAGCATGGAGCCAGCATACAGAAGGTGCTCAGTAAATGCTCAGTGAACCATATTGCATCAAGTCCTTTGTTCTGAGCCATACATTCATTCCTTATTTTGGGGGTGTCTACAGAGTAATAATTGGGACCTTGGGGGACAAGTCTTTGGTGTGCTTTAGTGGTGTTCAACCCCTCCTTGTGGAGCATGCTTGGCAAGTCCGGGGAACTGTCCACTCAGCCGTTCCTGAGCCCGGGAGCTGGTCCTGCCCGCTGGCCTGGGAGCCGCTGTGTGCGGACCCTACCCCCAGCTCTGGATGCCTCTTCCCCACCCGCCCAACCATTGCTCGACTTCCCAGCCCAAGTCACAGCCCCCTGCACAGGGTCACATCACGGCAGAGCCAGGTTTTGGAGTCAACCAGGGCTGGGTGGAGGCCTATCTCGCCTGGTCATCTCATTTCCTGACCTTCCTATCCCGTAGCTTTTCCATCTGTGAAATGGGGAAATAGCTCCACATGGTGCTCCGGCGAGGATCAAACAGGTGATCCTTCAAAATTCCCCAAAGACACCAAGACATCAGCGATGTTTATTTTTAAGATAAAGTCACCTAGCAATTCCACCTGAGCCCAGCGGAAATGAGTGCAGATGTTCACCAAAGGATGTGCACAGAATGTTCCTGAGCAGAGTTATACATCACAGCCCCATGAGGGAGTGTCTGCCCGCAGTAGACTGGAGAACTCGTGCATGGCATGTTCATATCCACAGTGGGAGGTACTATTTGGCCATGAAAACAGCCAATTGCTGTATCCAACAGCATGAATGAATCTCACAAAAATCACAGTGAGCAAAACAAGCTGGACAGGAAACCGCGTGTGCTGTGTGGGTTCATTGATAGCAAGTTCAAGGACAGGCAAAACTAAGTCCCAGTGACAACGCCAGAGGGCGTTTCCTCCGGGGCAAGGTACCCACTGGGGCGGGGGCAGAGGGCACTTTCTGGGGAGCAGTTATACGTATGTGGATGGAAAAATTCATCATATAAGTTATACTTCGAGAAAGTACAAAATAGAACGCAAAGAGAATGCCACATCCCAGTGTTCGGTAAAGTTTTGTAACAAACACCACGGTGGGATTAGGCACGAGATATTGGGTAGTCCAAAAACATTTAATAATCAGAAAGAGGGGGAGGTTGGGGGGGAGATGGCTCAGAGGAAGGGAGGGCTCTTCTTTTCCCACCAGGAGCAGGCAGGTCTTCAGGCCTCCTGGGAACTTCGAGCGGAGCTGCTTCCCCAGCCAAGCTTCCGGAATTCCGCCTCTCGTTCCAGGTTCATGAACCACCGCGTCCCTGCCCACAAGAGGTACCAGCCCACAGAGTACGAACATGCGGCCAACTGTGCCACCCACGCTGTGAGTCGGCTCTTGCGGGGCTGAGGGCTGAGATGGGGACACTTCCAGGTGGGGGTGGGGAAGGCAGTGTCTTTGCCTGTGGAGAAATTCAGCCTGTCCTCAGTGGCCTGTTCCTCGGGGCTCCTGGGGCCCTCAGAAGAGTGAGTGGGATCCTGAGGGAAGGTCATTGGGTAAGTTGGACTGTGGTGCTGAGCATGCTCAAGAACCTTCCGTGGCTCCCTAGTATCTAGTAAAGCATCTGGTCACTCTAGCAAGCTCCTGGCCAGGTCTGAGCCCATCTGTGCACCCATTGCCTGCGTCCGCGCTCTTGCCCCCAGGTTCCAGCACTTGAACCACTCTCTGTTTCCTAAATAAAAGGCATGACTCTGTGCCTTTGCACATGCGGTTTTCTCTGCCTGGAATACGCACTGTCTCCACCCCAGCATTCCTTGGGGAAGCCTTTCCCTCATATGTGGCCTTGCTGAAATGTCCCCCAAAGCCCTCCCATCTGCCCAGACGCTGGGAGGCTCTGATCCACTCTCCCATCCCCCAGCTACGGCAGCCCCCACTGCCCTGCGTTATGCTAAGCTGGAAGGTACCAGTCCATCGCTCATTCACTCAGCGAACAGCTCCTGGGTACCCTCAAGGCGCCGGATGCTGCTCCAGACCTTGGTGATGCAGATGTGAGTTTAAACCGAATCTCTGGTGTCAGGCGCAGTGGCTCACACCTGTAATCCCAGCACTCTGGGAGGTCAAGGTGAGGGGATTGCTTGAGGCCAGGAGTTAAAGACCAGCCAGGGCAACATAGTGAGACCCCCTCTCTACAAAAATTTTAAAAATTAACTGGGCATGGTGGAGTGTGCGTGTGGTCCCAGCTACTCGGGAAGCTGAGGTGGGAGGATTGCCTAAGCCAAGGAGTTTGAGGCTGCAGTGAGCTATGATCTCATCACTGCACTCAAGCCTGGGTGACAGAGTGAGACCCTGTCTCAAAAAAAGAGGAAAAAAAAAAGGAAAAAAATTTAAAAATCAGGACAAAACATAATCAGGGTCTACAGCCTAATGAGAACTATGTCCCCAAATTATGAAGTAGCATGAGATAGATGCTGTTTATTTTTTAAGGTGATGTAAGATTGATGAAAGTAATTTTTAAAAGTTTGCAATTCCATCCCCTTCATCAGCGCTACCGTCTTGCCTGTTGCTGTCCAGTCCGCCGTGCGCAGATGTACATGTGGGTGGCTGGTGGCCTTTTATTAAGGAACTGTCCCTTCTGCTTGGTATGCCGCTGTGGGCCCTTCCCCCTCCATCCCCGCCTGGTCCATGCTTCCTGGCTGGCAGGGTGCCTCCTTCTTTTGCAACCTACTTGGGCTGGTTTTGCAGATAGATTCTTTTCAGGGAATCCTGGCAGGTGCACATGGTTGGGCTGGATCCCCAGGTGCCTCCTTCTCTTTAGGCTTTTGCCGCCTTCCTTCCTTCCTGCAGCGTATATTCGTTAAGTGCCCACTGGGACTGCTAACCTGTGCAGCTCACGTCGCATGGGCAGACGATGAATGAGTAAGGCCGTGATATAGGTTGCGGGGACTGCCGTGGAGAAAAGGCACAGGGTGTCCCGAGAGCAGGTAACAGGAGGGACCTAGTCATACAGGGAGGACAGAGAAGGTGCTTCTGCCAGAGGGATTTTTTTTTTTTTTTTGAGACAGGGTCTCACTCTGTCACCCCAGGCTAGAGTGCAGTGGTGTTGTCACAGCTCACTGCAACCTCAAACTCCTGGGCTCAAGCGATCCTCCTGCCTCAGCCTCCCGAGTAGCTGGGACTACAGGTGCTACCACTACACCCGGCTAAATTTTTCTATTTTTTTGTAGAGATGGGGCCTTGCTCTTGCTCAGGCTGGTCTCAAACTCCTGAGCTCAAGGTATCCTCTCACCTCAGCCTCCCGGAGTGCAAGGATTGTAGATGTGAGCCACTGCACCTGGCCCCAGAGTGATATTTTAAACGACTCCTGAAGGATGATCAGGAGCCAGCCTGAAGAGTGGAAGGAACAGCATGTCCAGCAAGAGGGAACAGCATGTGCAAAGGCTCCTAGACAGGAAAGAGTTTGTTGTGTGGGAACAACTGGACAAAGGCCAGTAAGGTCAGAGTGTGGTGACCCAGGGGCGGAGCTGGAGGGAGAGTGGGGAGGGGCACAGTTGGAGGGCTGAGCAGGGCCAGATCCTACACTAGCAGAGGCAGAGGATTTGGCAATTCCATTCTCTACAGCTGACCATGACGGGTTGTCTGCTACTTAAACCCGTTCACAAGGTGAACCTCGTGCTGTCCTGGCTGGGCTCTGCCTTCAGGCTGCTCTGTGTAGGGCAGCTCAGGGACATCAGTGATGATGGTACGTGGTGTGTGGCATGTCACACTCCTCTGTGTGTTGGCTCAGAGTGGGGCTGGGCGGAGGGGAGCTGGCTGCCCCCTGGGACGTGGTCCTTAACCGTTCGGTGCGTGGGCCCCTATCAGTGTCTAGTCAAAGATCTAGGCCTGTAATTGTCCACGTTGGCAGCTACTGGCCATTGAAATTTACACTTGAATCCATTAAAAGGAAATGAAATAAAATAATTCCATCTTCTGCGGACTGGCTGCATTTCAAGGGCCTTGTGGCTGCCACGTTGGCCACCACGGTGGGCTGGAGGGAGGGGAGGGGTGTGCTCAGGGCGGTCAGGGGCTCCGTGCCCCAGGCGCTGCAGCACCTGCCCCGCTCCCGCCTGCAGTTCTGGATCATTCCCAGCATCCTCGGCAGCTCTAACCTCTACTTCCTGTCGGACGACGACTGGGAGACCATTTCTGCCTGGATCTACGGCCTCGGCCTCTGTGGGCTCTTCGTGGTGTCCACCGTGTTCCACACCATCTCCTGGAAGAAGAGCCACCTCAGGTGCCTCCTGCGCAGCCCACGGGAGGGGACGCACGCTGGGCGGGGGGGGCCCACGTGGCCCAAGGGGTGAAGCCGGATGCTGAGTCTGCCTGGGGACGGCTCAGCTGAGCCAGGAGGGGCTGAGGGTGGGGTGACCCATGGGCCATCGGGCAGGCTGGGATCGGGCCCCCTGGGCAGACCACTCACCTGTGGGAGTTCACGGCTCACCTCTGAGAAGACTGAGAGAGCAAGCCCCCCTGGCCACAGGGCACAGTAATCGCCCCCTGGGCGCCTGTTTGGTTCCCAGCACCCTACAGGTGCTATTCCTTAGTCTTCTCAATAATTCTGCAATGCAGGCATTAGAATCCCCAATTCTTAAAATTTTTATGTGATTTATTTTTTTAAATTGTGGTAAAATAAACACAGCATCAACATAAAATTTACCATCAACCTTTTCTAAGCGTGTAATTCAGCGGCTTAAAGCACAGTGACATCATTGTGCAACCAGCACCACCATCCACCTCCAGACCTTGTCGTCTTCCCAAGCCGAAACTTCGTCCCCATGAAATCACAGCTCCCCATTCCCCTCCCCCAGCCCCGGCACCCTCCGTTCTGCTTTCTGTCTCTGTGGATGTGACGGCTCTGGAGACCTCATGTAAGTGAAGTCACACAGCGTTTCTCCTTTTGTGTCTGGCTCATTTCATGTCATGCAATGTCCTCAAGGCTCATCCACGTGGTAGCTTATAGCGTCTCTGTCTTACAGATGTCGCTACTGAGGTTGGAAGCCTCACTAGAGATTGCATCGCTGGTCGTGTCCAAACCAGAGCTGGTTCCAGGACTCCAGCCCCCCATAAAGCCATGTGCCATCCCCTGCTGTCCACATTCTTGCCCTGTCCCTGGTCTTTCTGGAGACCCACGGGATGAGTTTCCTGAGGCTGCCATAACACGTAACAGCCCAAGTGGCTTAAACAATACAAGTGTGTTCTCTCATGATTCCGGGGCCCAGCAGTGTGAGATCGAGGCGTCTGCAGTGCCACGCTCCCTCCAAAGGCTCCAGGGGAGGGTCCTTCCTGTTTCTTCCAGGGTCAGGTGGCTCCTGGCCTTTCGTGGCTTGTGGCCGCGTCACTCCAATCTGGGCCTCTGTCTTCACGTGGTCTTCCTCCCTGTGTGTCTCTTGTGTCCACATCTCCCTCTCATTTCTCTTATAGAGACACCAGTCATTGGTTTTAGGGCCCAGTGGTGTGACTGTACTAAGCCTTAGTGTCCCTGTCTATGTCATGGTGGATGAAAATAATGGTGCCTACGTTATTGGTAGGATCAAAGAGCTAATGCTCATGAACAGCTTAGAGCAGTGCTCTGATGACAGTGTGTGCCCTGCATGTGGGAGCTGTTGTTAGTGTTTTGATTCTAAGAGGACATGCAGCCGGACCATACATAGACTCACTGGGCAAGTGTGTTCATGGCTGCCATTTGCTAGTCAGAATCATAGTTTGTGTTAGTTACCTATTGCTGCATGACAAAGTAGCCTAAAGCATAGTGGCTTAACATAACAAGAAGCATTTATTATCTCCCAAAGCCTGAGGATCAGGGATTTGGGAGCTTAGCTGGGTGGCTCTGGTCCAGGGTCTCTCCTGATGTCAGATGTGGGCTGGGACTGTTGTCATCTGCAGGCTCGCCTGGGGCTGGAGCATCCACCTCCGAGGCGGGTCCATTACAGGGCTGGCAAGCTGGTGCTGGGGGTTTGGGGACACTCAGTTCTTCCCCACAGGGACCTCTCCACAGCCACCCGGGGGCTTGTTTCCCCCAGAGTTTGTGATCCAAGAGGACAGGCAGAAGCTGTAATATCTTTTATGGTCTAGCCATAGAACCCGCTCACCGTCATTTCGGCAATATCCTGTTGGTTCCTGAATTTGCCCATTTGTCGTGGGCAGGGACTGTGCAGGGGTGAATGCCGGGGGCAGGGCACCACTCTGTATCGAGGGTGAGGTCGTAGTAAAAACAGCTCACATTTATTGAGCACTTCTTGTTACGCACTGTGCTGGGTATTAACTCACTGAATCCTCACAGCGGCTGTGACCAGGAGGCTATGTCCTCCCTGCTGAGTAGGGAGAAAGCCGAGACCCAGAGAGGGCGAGTCCCTTGTTTGAGGTTGTGTGGTCCTGGAATTATAGAGCTGGGACTCGAACCCACGCCTTCTGGCTCCAGAGCCTGGATCCGAACCACTAAACTCTCCTGACATGGGATGTTGGAACCCAGGGAATCTTCAGGGGGCGCCATTTAGTAGTTCTTGGCCCCTTTTTTAAGCCACTGAATTCTTTCTTCATTTGAAACTTTTGGAAAAGCCCAGTATATAAAACAGAAATTCAGCATTGCTCTGGTTAGAGGAAGGGAGGGGACTTCAGATTCTTATTCTCCGGGGGTGCAAGTCCCTGGGTGGACCGGTGTGTGCATCTCCATACGGCCCCTAGGCTAATGAGGAGCCTGCTTTGAAAACCGCTCGGGTCACTCACACACCGGGAGACAGAGGCCCAGGGGGTCCTGGCTGGGTAGAGGCAAGTCAGCCTGAGCCCAGCTTCCTCCCCTCCCGGGGCAGTGACCGTGCCTCTCTGTCCCCCCAGGATGGTGGAGCACTGCCTACACATGTTCGACCGGATGGTCATCTATTTCTTCATAGCGGCCTCCTACGCGCCCTGGTGAGTACCTCCCGCCGCCCGGTGCAGGCTTGGCTTTCTTCTCTTCTTTCGTTGAATTATCTTTATATTTGGTCAGTAATACGCTGACTTGGCACAGAAGAGTATCTGCAAAAAGACTCCCTCCACCCTATTCTCCTTCCTGGAAGCAACTGCTTATTAGCAGTTTTTTGCATGTCCTTCTAGAGCTGTTCTACGCGTAAAAGACAAATGCGTATGTATGTGTGCACATGTATACATACACATGTATAAATATGCATTATACATATGTACCTATGTCTAATACATATATACCTACGTTTTGTATGTTCAAGTATATATTTGTACTTCTTCCCTCCCACTTCTAATACAAAAGAAAGGATACTATACAAACTGTTGTGCAATTTGCTTTTGTTCTCTTAGTACTGTAGCTGGGCACATCTTTCCATGTTAGTACTTTGAAGATTTCCTCATTCTTTTTAATAGCTGCATACTATTCCCCTGTTCATGGATCTCTGTGACATTGACACAGTCCGGTCCTTGGCTATGACAAAGGATGCCGCAGCGGGTCTCTTTGCACATTGTTCATTTTGCACAGGTGCTTGCGTGTGTTGGCTAGAACCCCGTGAACTTGCCAATAGCTGTCCTGTTTTGTCCTGCAGCAACAGCAGCTTCGCACGGTCGAGCCTGGTCTTTGTGGAATAAATTCCTAGAATTGGACTTTCTGGATCGCAGGGGGTGGGCGCTGGTAATCTGGCTAAGTGTTGCCAAATCCCCCTCCACTGAGATTTGTTCCTGTTTCAACTCTAGCAAGTGATGGGTCATTGACGGCACAGTGAGACAGGCCTGTGCACACACGGCCGTGACAGCTCAGAGGAGGCGCTTGGCTGCAGGGGAGCTGCAGGAGGACTTCCTGGGGGAGGTGTGTCACCCCCAGCATCTGCACATTGGCCTCTGAGGCATGGGAGCCACAGAAAGATTTGTTGCTACATTTTTGCCAGGGTGGTTTCTATCTTTGGCCATCATAAAAGGAGTATGCTCTTTTATTATATCCCCTCATAAATGGGTTTTGTTTGTATATATGAAGGCTGTTGCTTTTTAAAAACATTTTATTGATGTGTAATTTAAAAGGAGAATGTGCAGTCATAAGTGTGTTTCTGGATGAATTTCTAAACTGCAGCCAGCACCCAGGGGAAGAAACAGAGCATGACCAGGCCCCAGAAGCCTCATAGCCCCTCTCCGGCCGCTACCCTCCAAGGGTGGCTGCAGTCCTGACTTCTGTCGTCATAGACCCTTAGTAGTTTTGCCTGATGCTACGCTTTATGTTAATGGAACCAATGCATCTTGCTTCTCTTCTGCATCCTTACGTCTGGTGATTCCTCTGCACTGTGTGTGGTGCAGCACTGGGAGTGACCGTGCCATTCTCCTGTCGGGACACGTTTGCAGAGTTTCCAGGGTGCGGTGGCTGTGGGGAATGGCCCTCTGCGCACATTGGTACCTGTGTGCAGGTACGGAAGTACGCATTTCTGTTGCGTCTGTGCTTAGGAGTGGCTGGAGGGGTTTGAGTCAGGACATTGGTGTGTTTTAGTTTTGGGACTGATGAGTGGCTGACTTGGGAGCAGAGAGGCTGTGCAGGTGCCTAGGGATGGATGGCGGTGGCCTGGACCGTCACAGCTGCCATGGAGGGGTTGGATGGATTAAAAAGATATTCAGTGGGAAAGCCTGAGGGGGAAAGAGGAGGAAAGAGGGGAAGCTGGGGTGGTTTTCCCTGGCACGCCGGTAACTGTTGGGAGTGGGCAGCCCTGCCGTGGTCTGCCAGAGAGATTGCTGGGCGTGAGCCCTGTGCACAGCCAGGCTTAGAGACAGCGGGACCTGCTGCTACCCTGGAAGCCAGTGGCCGAGGGGAGGCCACTCGAGGGAGGGTGCAAGAGCCGAAGGCAAGAGAAGCCAGAAGCCATGGAGGGAGCTTAGTCCATGTGGTGGCTTCCTGTCGGCCCTGAGCTGTCTCTGGGCACCACCTGGTGTCTTTTTGGTTGTTGCTGAGAAGAGTCAAGCTAAGTTTTGCGCTCAGTGGTGGCAGCTATCCCTGTGGTAGATTTCTAGTACAACCCTCTGACTGTCCTCCCCGTGCTGACGTAATACCTGAGTGTCTGTTCTCGGCCCCTGGCTGTGATTCACTGAGCGCCACTCCGTACAGGGCCCTGTACTGGCATCCGAGGGTAGCGCTGCAAACAAAAGCACCAGCTCCCTCTCCTGTGGACCTTACGCTCTCGCGGGGGACACAGATGTTGGCGGGCCCAGTGCTCACACGGTCGTGGTTAGTGCGGTGGAGGAGGGCTCAGGTGTCAGGTGCCCTGGCCTGAGAGCTGCCTGGGGCGGGGCGGGGGCGGGGGTGAATCTGCAGCACTCAGGGACTGGATGGAAGTGGCGGATGAGAGGGACAGAGGAGCTTGGATGGTGACTGCTGTTCTGGCTAGACACCTGGGTGCCCGGTGAGAGGGGACATGGACCAGGTGGTGTCGGATTACCTGGTGGGTATTGTTCCTTGTACTGCTCTGGTTTTCAAGCCATTTTCTGCAGAGCCCTGGAGGTCCCCAGAAGACCCCGGAGGGGCTGGGGGCGTGAATGACTCTGGGATTCCCCCTCCCTTCCTCGATCAGAGAAACCCCACTTGGTTTTTTGTTTTTTACGGTTTGGGCTTACATATAAGATGCCTGCCTAAACTCTTCATTCAGGGACAGGGTGTTGGATGACTAGAAGAAGATTGGAAGGCTCTGGTGTGGCATTATACAGAGAGAATGGATCCAGATCACCTTCGTCCTAGCCGCGTGCCCTTGGGCAAATTATGGAGTCTCTCAGAGCCTCAATTTCCCGACCTGTAAAATGGAGACGGTGGTAACCGCCCCCCCAGCTGTAGTGAGGGGAAGCAAGGTCAGGGTGCGATGTCCACACATACGTCTTCGCGTGATGGACGAGGCAGGACCGTGTCACGGGTGAAGGAAGAAGTGGCAGAATCAATCGCGGCACAGAATCTTCCTTACCGATGCTCAAGAAAACAAGCAAATGATACTTCTAAATATTGAGGATGGCGAAAGAAACGTCACTACCAGCTGCTGGACCAGGAAGAAGACATGGACCCGTGCCAGGAGTTTGGAAAGAGTCGGAAAGTTCTGGAGCCGCTTAGAGCAGCCTTGGGCGCATCCTCACCCACCTTACCCCCTGCCCCAGCCCTCCTGGGGGTTCCGCCAGTGGCCCACACCTGCACAGGGCGTCCTGATCTTGCTCTGCTGACTGGGGGACGCTGGAGAAGGCTCCTTGGGAAAAGCGTGAGATGAGGAGAGCAGTGGGTTGGCTCTGGGTCTCAGGCTGAGCTGCTTAGCCGCGGTGGCTTTGGACGGTGTTGGCTTCACTAAGCTGGAGCCACAGTTCTCAGAATTCCCTTCCCTGTGTGGTCCTGGGCAGGAAGGTGGAGGCAAAATAGCGCTCGAGGGTGTGCAGTGCCAGGTCTGTTGCTTACACCCCTTGTCCTTAAGCTCTGGGCTCCTCGGTGGCCTGGGATTGCCTCCTTCGGCTTCTCTGGGCCTTGGGACAAACATGTGTGCAGTTCCCAGCTTCTTCCACTGGTCACCTACATCATCCTCCTGTGTCATCGAGGTTGGCGGTGGTGGCGGGCGGACGCAGGTCCCGCTGGTCCTCACTCTCCTCTGTGCTCCCGCTTTTCTTCTCACTGCTGGCCCTGCCACCTGCAGTGACTTCAAGCCCATCAATGAGAAAACGAATGTAATGAAGCAAGAGCACAAAGACGAGATGATAAAACAACCGACTGGAATGAGAACGGTGACCTAAAGAAACACATTGAAGAACGAAGCCGTGACATGATGGAATGAATTAATAAATTCAACTTAGCAAAGAATGGCATCGAAACTACTGAAAATCAATACCAGCCTAGAGGGAGGGCTTGAGAGAATACATATATTCTTAAAAAGCTGGACAGTAAAGCAATCAGAGAGAAGCTAATAGAAATGAAAGACAGATGGACAAGTTTTTCAGGCATTGAGACTGAAAAAAACAAATCC
This sequence comes from Indri indri, assembly GCA_004363605.1. Taxonomy (NCBI): domain Eukaryota; kingdom Metazoa; phylum Chordata; class Mammalia; order Primates; family Indriidae; genus Indri; species Indri indri. Next base: position 12,199 of record RJWJ010025655.1, on the reverse strand, counting down.
CTTGCAAAGGGGAGAAATCAGGTTGGCCTCAGGACTTGGCCATAGTGAGATTTAATGCTGACACACAGTGGAGACATTCTACACGTTTCCACGGGTGGACTCCAGAATAACCTATGTGGTGTGGTTACTGTGCCTGCGTAAGAACAATAGACAACCATTCTCATAAATGAAAGAAGTCCGAGGATACAGTACCCATGAGGAATTTTTGAAAAAAACTAGTTCGACAACAAAATCTAGCCAATTAAGAGATTCCAAAAAAAAAAAAAAAGAACTTAAGAATTGTAGTGAATATCGATTCCATTAACAAAATGAACCAATGTTGAACAGTTGTGTGACTTGTGGTTGTATTAATGGAACAGAATTTGAATATTACAGACTTTGGGAATGTGAAACCAATAGGATCTCAGACAATAAGATGGTCGGCGGAGGAAAGGCAGCCGATGGTCTAGACATCTTTCGCAGCGGGGAGTCAATCGATAGCGTTGACAGTGGAAACATGTCATTAAAAATATGTTTTACATAATTTATCTTCTTAACTTTAGAGTCAGAGTGAATTTTATGGGGAAGAAACATTTGAAGATCAGCAGAAAAATTTTTTGGGTTCATCTTCTTCTGTTAAAGTCAAGTTAAAATTAATGTCATACTTTTAATTAAAAATGGCACGTATAATTTGTTTCTCACCGTTGGCGCCTTCCTTCGTCCCGTCCTGTCCCATCCTTCCCTCTCCCCTTGCCCTCTCCCATTTTATGCCCGTCTTCCCTCTCATTGGCCTATTTTTTGATCTGCTTGGAAGGAAATCTGGAATGATGTTCACTGATTATTGTGGGTGATGAGATGGGTTATTACTTTTTTTTACCTTTAAACTTTTCAGTATTACTTAACTTCTTTATAGTGACAGCTGGACTCTTAGCAGGTCACTTTTTTTTTTTTTTGGCAGAGGGTTTACATAAGATGTTCTCTTTCAAGAAATTCATTCCAGAAAAAATTTAAAGGACCCCGTCCCCCAACCACAACCACCACTAACTATCCCTTTCCAGACAAAACCACTTGGGAAGGGGTTCAGATCTTTTTCTATGTATTTACACATATCTCTTTATATGTACAAATAATACAGTGATGTTATTCCTGCCTCCCCCCAACACCTAGCAATGTATTTTTCAGATCTATCCATGTTGGTACAAACGGATTGTCCTTATATTTTTTAAACTGCTGTGGTGGGGTGTGGTGGCTCATGCCTATAATCCCAGCACTTTGGGAGGCCGAGGTGGGAGAATCACTTGAGGCCAGGAGTTCGAAATCAGCCTGGGCAATATAGCTAGACCGTGTCTCTACAAAAAATAAAAAAATTAACCAGCATGGTGGCAGGCACCTATAGTCTCAGCTATAATATTTGGGAAGTTGAGCCAGGAGGATTGCTTGAGCCCAGGAGTTTGAGGTTGCAGTGAGCTATGATGACGCCACTGCACTCTAGCCTGGGCAACAGAGCAAGATCCTGTCTCAAACACAGACAAACAAAACCTGCTGTGAATATTCCACAGGATGGTATATTAGTCAGGGTATAGTCAGGAGACAGATACCATAAAATCATTTGAACAAGAAAAACTTAATCTAGGCATACCTGAGAGTATGCTGGGTTCAGTTCCAGATCATTGCAATATAAAGTGAGTATCATGATAAAGCTAGTCACAGGAATTTTATGGTTTCCATAGTACATATAAAAGTTGCATTTACACTATCCTGTAGTCTGTTCGGTGTGCAGTAATAGCATTATGTCTTAAGAAACAATGTATATACCTTAATTAAAAAATACTTTATTGCTAAAAATGCTAATAATCATTTGAGTCTTTAGCAAATCATGATCTTTTTGCTGGTGAAGGGTCTTGCCTCGATGTTGACACCCTGGCTCTAGGTTAGGCTTTGGCTTAAGGGACTATTGTGGCTGGTTTGATCTTCTATCTAGATTGCTAAAACTTTCCCCATATCAGCAGTAAGGCTATTTCTTTTTCTTATCATTTGTCTGTTCACTGGAGGAGCACTTTTAATTTCCTTCAAGAACTTTTCCTTTGCCTTCCCAACTTGGCTAACTGTTTGGTGTAAGAGGCCCAGCTTTCGGCCTATCTCAGCTTTTGACATGCCTCCCTCACTAGTTTAATTATTTCTGGCTTTTGACTTAAAGTGAGAGAGGTGCGATTCTCCCTTTCACTTGCACACTTCAGAGGCCATTGTAGGGTTATTCATTGGCCTGATTTCAATATTTCTGTATCTCGGGGGATAGGGAGGGCTGAGGAGAGGGAGCGAGGTGGGGGAACGGCAGGTCCGTGGCGCAGTCAGATCACACACAGTTATTGTTTACCGTCTTGTGTGGTTTGTGGTGCCCCCCAAACAATTATAATAGTAATGACAAAGATCCCCGATCACAGATCACCATAACCGCAATAATAATAATGAAAAAGTTTGAAATATTGTGAGAATTGCCAACATGTGACACAGAGACACGAAGTGAGCACGTGCTGTTGGAAAAATGGCATCGATAGACTGGCTCGACGTGGGGCTGCCACAACCTTTAATTTGTTAAAAAAAATGCAATATCTGCGAAGTGCAATAAAGTGAAGCGCAGTAAAGCGAGGTGTGCCTGTATCGAGAATTATTAACAGAGGATTGACGTGACATTGATGAATGAGAGTTCAAGACATTTCTAAGGAACACAGTAGCAGCAGATGTAAGGGACAACTCCTACCCCTAGGGCCGAAGGTGAGCTCAGGTGCCCAAGGAAGAACCCCCTCCTCTGCCCAGGGCTGAGATTCCACCTCATCCGAAAGGGCGTAGCCTTGGCATGCTGGATGGCAGAGGTCAATGAGGAGCTTGCTTGTGCCACATGCCGGAAATCTTCCCTCTAGGGTGCCAGGAGGCCATCCACAGGGGGTGCTGATCCTGGGCACATGCTCTGTGCTGGAGAGGCTGCCATGGGTGCTGTTGGGACCAGGAGATGGGGAGGTCTCCTCTGTGGGGACCTAGAACATTTCTGTGCAGTTCAGTCAGGACAGTGCTAGGCGGCCAGACCATCAGCTTGCTGGACAGGAAGCCCCGTGGGAACCCCAGGTGTGCATGTGGGGCTGAAAAGGGGTGCTGGGAGCAGCTGCCTGGGCTGGGGTACAGCCTGCTCTGTCTGGGGTCCCTGGCTGTGCTGCTTTTACCTAAGTCAGCAGCTGGAGAAAACACACAGAGGGCACATGCTGCAGAAAGCTGTACCCTGCTGGCACTAACACTGGAGAAACCACTGGGCTGAGCAGTGGAGAAAGGAGCACATTTTCCAGGAGCCCGGTGTAGGAACCACAGGAATCAGGAAAGAAGAGCCTTTTTTCCTGCAAAGTCTCTCCAGTGCCCCCTACTGCCAAGACCTAACATTGTGCCTGCTGCAAAGGAAGACTTTTCATGAGGCCCAGCTACGTTATCACAGAAAAAGCTAAAATTGGAGCTGAAAGGCAATGAATTAATAACCAACACAGGTGGATACCACCTTTATTCTCCCTTCCACTTTTGGTAGCCATTTGGGTGGATTTCAGGCTTTTCCTGCTGGGACCAATGCTGGATGAACGTCCGTGTGTGAGTTTATGCGTGCACAAAACAGCCTTTCTTTGTCTAGCTGCTGGAATGACTGGGAACGTGCACTTCGAAGTTTGATAGATTCTGCCAGATTGCCCTCCAGACAGGCTTTACTCACACATTCTCCCGCTAGTTCTAGGAGCTCTTTCCCTTTGCTCTTGGACATTATCATTATCAGCTTTACTAGTTTTCCTCTAAAAATCACTTGCTGTTTCAATTTGTCTAGTGTTCTTTCTGCCCCTTTGCAAGCCTTCCTGTGAGAGCCCATGTCCCACCTGTGGGCTTCTCTGGGGTCAGTTTCCTGTGACAGGCTGGCCCTTGGGGGCTAGGTCCTGGCAGAGCCCCTCAGGCTGTGCCCTCGGCTCTCTCTCCCAGGCTGAACCTCCGGGAGCTGGGCCCCTGGGCCTCCCACATGCGTTGGCTGGTCTGGATCATGGCCTCTGTCGGCACCGTCTATGTCTTCTTCTTCCATGAGCGGTAAGCCTGGCCCGGGGGTCTCGGATGGGCGGGGTTCCCCTTGATGTTCCAGCAGAGCCTCCTCCACGCCCCTGCACAGGTGAGATCCCAGGATGTCCCCACAAGGACGCGGGCACGGCTCTGGCAGGCATTCCAGCGTTCAGGCCCATGGGTAGTCACCAGGCCCCACAGCCCGTAGGGTCAACCTGAAGACTTTGTCAGAAAGACATCATACGTTCCTAAACCCATTGAGCTAGGTCGCATGTCACCTGCCTTCCTTAAACTGTGTTGGCAGATGGCAGGGAAAGGCTCTGAGAGAGCCACATACCCTGTGCCCCCATCCTGCCAAGTGACATCCCTGCCAAGGGATGGGAATAGTTAAGTAGGGAAAGAAACTGTAGAGGCAAAAGGGAATAGCAGATTGCTGCAGCCTTGGGACCAGGGGCCTCTGGAGGTCATTTAATCCTGGGCAGCAAATAGGTTTCAGGTGATGCAGCAACTCAGCTCGATTGAGAGTGGCTGCTTGGGCCCTGTGGGAAAAAATGCTGGGATCGAATAGTAATGTCTGCCCCAGGCTGAGCATAGGGGGAGTGCCCATGTGAGTGCTATGCCCAATATTTGCAACCCCTGTTCTAGCTCTAGCGTGCCATTTCACAGATGTGGAAACTGAGTCTCAGAGAGGGGAAGTGCCCAAGGTCAGGCAACTGCCAGCACCTGTTGGATGTGGCTGGATAAAATATGAGCCAAAGAGTGCTGACAGAGAAAGAGCCTTCTTCTCACTGTTCTGGTCAGGTTGTCCCCTCTTCCCCAGAAACAGGGAGCTGTATGCTGTCTCCTCACGGGGAGGCGTGTCCTGAGGCCAAGTGGTTGCCTTCCTGCCAGGTACAAACTTGTGGAGCTGCTCTGCTACGTCGTGATGGGCTTCTTCCCCGCCCTGGTCATCCTGTCAATGGTAAGTCCCACCCGCCCAGCGTTGGTTGGGGGGCTCACGTCTGGCTGGAGGGGACCAACAGTGTCCGAGCTGGACTTGACTCTCGAGGTTGTCAAGTCAAGCTCTTTCCTTTGGCAGACGGGGGAACTGAGGCCCAGCATGACTTGCCCAAAGAGACAGTAGGACATAGAGTCCAGTCCTGGGCCCTACCCACTGGCTTCTCTGCCATAACTCTGCCTAACCTTGGGCGAGTTCACTCACCTCTCTGTGCTTCGTTCTTCCTGTCTGTTAAAGGATGAAATGAGAAAACCTACGTACAGCACTTGGAGCAGAGTAGGCACCCAGTCGCTAAATTAAATCTATAATAATAATCACATAATCAGCAGTGGGGGCCGAATCACAGTCTCAGGTCTGCCGACCCCTCCCTCCCGTGTTTCCGTGTCCTAACCGCTTCTGGGCACACGTGGAAGCCAGGCACAGCAGGAGCAGCCAGGTCCCCTTCTTTAGCACACACTCTCTGAGCCCTCAGGAAGTGCAGGCGACCCCCACCCCCCACCCCCCCGGGGTCTTATTGCTTCACCCTGGGCGTCCTTGGGACGGTTCACAAATGAGGACACCCAGGCTCTGAGAGGGGAGGTGACCCACCAAGGCTACACAGCCCCCACGCGGCTGAGCTGGGACTTGACCCCATAGCTCTGACTGCAAGTGTCCTTGGTGTCTTTGACCTGCACCATGTGGCCTTCTGAGGGTGGGGCCTTTGAGCAGAGGACTGAGGGCCCTGGACAGGGAAGGGAAGCAGGCCCAGTGGCCATGGGTGGGTCACCTCTCCTCTCTGAGCCTCAGTTGCTCCGTCTGTCAAATGGGCATAGTCACCTCAGCCTGCTCACCTTCCTAGGTCGAATGACAGAGTCTTGTTTTTAGGTTATAATTATTGGCAAGCGTTTTAAGCTTTTACGCAGCCAAATATAGCAGGTGTTTAAAAAATTTTATAGCTGTTTCCTTCAGTGTTGTGGTTAGGAAGGTGCTTCCTCTAAGTACTGTATTTTCTCCGATTTCCTTTATGGTTTACTTTTTACTTTTTAATTCTTCATTCTCATTGCAATTTCTTTCGTATATGGTGATCCTCCACAAACGATTAGGCAGTCGTTTCAGTTTTTCATTTATTTACCTCCTTAAAAGCTCCTTTTATCATATGTTAAATTGTTAAATTCATATATGTGTGTGTGTGTGTGTGTGTGTGTGTGTGTGTGTGTTTGTGCGGCTGGGTCTATTTCTGAGGTTTCAGTTCTTGTCGATTGGCCTGTTTTTATATGAGTACCAAACTGTTTTACTAATTGTAGATTTAATTGTTTTTAATACTTGGCAGTGAAGTTGCTCCCCATTATTCTTCGTAATGAACAGTTTCCCTGTGATTTGTATTTCTTTTTCCAGATTACCTTCTTTTTCTTCCCTCAAGTTTATTTTTTTTAATATGTATTTAAGTGATCTCTATTAAACTATAGAATAACCATCAAATTATGTATCAGATATTTAAATGCATATATATACTTATCTATAGTAAATGTATATTTAATTACATATTCGCTGCAAAAAATGAGCCCAGTATGCAAATGTCACTCTTTCCCCTTCCCAGTATGATGGCCCAGCTGTGACCAATGCTCATGAGTTGTTGTGTATCTTTTCCATTCTCAAAATGTATGGGCAAGTGTATGTGGATATGCAGATACACTGACTTCTTTGCTTGTTTGTTTTTCTTTTACAAAAATGAGATCATGCTCTATGGCTGTTCTGCAGTCTGCTTTTCTCCTTATCACAATGCTGTGGGCATTTTTCCATGACTGCCACATAGTGTAATACTGCCTCATTAGATTCTTGTGAGGATGACATTGGATGACTCAAATAAGGCACGTAGGACAGGGCTTGGCACAGAGTAAGTGCTAAGAAATACTGGGTGTTATTAATATTATTACATAATTAATATTCAATGATAGGCTGGGTATGGTGGCTCACACCTATAAATCCCAGTACTTTCAGAGGCCAAAGTGGGGAGGATCGCTTGAGGCCAGAAGTTAGAAAGCAGCCTGGGCAACATAGCAACACCCTGTTTCTATAAAAAATTTTAAAAATTAGCCAGGGTTGGTGGTGTGCACCTATAGTCCCAGCTACTTGGGAGGCTGAGGTGGGAGGATCGCCGTCTGAGGGTACGGTGAGCTGTGATTATGCCACTGCACTCCAGCCTGGGTGACAGAGCGAGACCCTGTCTCAAAAAAAAAAGAAAAATCAATAATAATACTCTTGAGGACTGAGTCAATCTCAGCGATTGTATTATATATACGTACAATGAAATAATATGGAGTTGTTCAAAAGACTGAGAGGATTTGTCTGTGATCTGCAGGAGACTTTAGCGCAGAATGTTAGGGATGGTGTGAGCCCATTGATCTAAAAATGATTAATTCCTGTGCACATATACATATATATGTAGTACATATAGGATATTGTAATCATATGGGGAATTTCTGGAAGGATAGCATACAATACTGTTAATGGTGGTTACCTGTAGGCAGTGGACCCGGGGCGTGAGGGCCAGGACTTGGCAGGTTCTTACTGATCAATTTCCTCCTATTCTGCAGGGTTCTTTTCACTACAAACAACTCACACTCACAGCGCTCACTTCTAGAGGCTAGGATGACGACTTTTTTGTTTTTCTTTGTTTTCTCTAAATTTTTGTTTTTTGCCATGGACATGTATTACTTTTTTTATTGTAGTAAAATATACATAACAGGTGCCATCTTCAAGTGCATCGTCAGTGGCATTAAGCACATTCACATTGTCATGTGGCCATCACCCAGCTCCAGAACTTTTCTCATCTTCCCAAACCGAAACTCCAGACCCGTTGCACACTAACTCCGCTTACCGCGTCTCCCCAGCCCCTAGCACCCACCCCTCTGCTTTCTGTCTCTAGGACTGTGACCACTCCAGGGGCCTCATGTAAGTGGAATCATACGGTATAAGTCCTTTTGTGACGGGCTCATTTCACTTAGCATCGTGTCCTCAGGGTTCACCCAAGTTGTAGCAGGTGTCAGCATTTCATTCCTCCCTAAAGCCGAGTGACGTTCCCCCGGGTGTGTGTATCCCATCTTGCTTATCCATTCATTTGGTGGCATTTGGGTTGCTTTTGTACATTGTGACTTCGCTGCTCTGAGACCCTGCTTTCAGTTCTTTGGGTACATGGCCAAATGTGTTACTTTTTAGAAAAGATAATAAGCTATACAAATATTCTTCGGGATTTTCCTAGAAATGATAATTTCTATCATGTGAGGACTAATTTGGGAGAACTGCTGATGTCACAGGGTGAGCACCCACCCCCGCCCTGGGAGTCTGGGCTGGCGTTGCCTGCTGCGTGTCTTTTAGTTTTGGGGTGTGGGGGAACGGCTGGTTGCTCTCTGACTTGTGTCCACCCTGTCCTTGCCGACAGCCCAACACCGAGGGCATCTGGGAGCTGGTGACCGGAGGGCTGTTCTACTGCCTGGGCATGGTGTTCTTCAAGAGTGACGGCAGGATCCCCTTTGCTCACGCCATCTGGCACCTCTTTGTGGCATTCGGTGCTGGTACCCACTACTATGCCATCTGGAGGTACCTCTATCTACCCAGCACCCTGCAGACCAAGGTGTCCAAATGAAGTGGCCCAGCCTGCACGGGTCATTTGGGCTTTTGGAGCAGAGCCTCATGGGAAGTGTTTCTGCGAACTTCAGCGCATCGCACAGTGCCGAGCCTGTCTGCCCTTTTGTGGGAGAGTTCTTGATGGATCTGAGGTTACTTCTGGTGACAGCCAGACCATCCCTCGAGTCCCCAGGGAGAAAGAAAGCAGTTAGTCATTTTTACAGAGGAGAGATTAACCCTATAACGTGTTTCCATTTTAGACAAGTTGTTTCCTAATACAAGCAGCATTAACAGCTTTAGGAAAGGAAGCGGACATTGTCCTGGCAAATTGGGGAAAGACGGGCCAATATGTGCTTCTTAGGGTCCTGAGGAACCTGGCATGAGGCCAGTGGGTCGTTTATCCCTGGCTGGCCAGGGCCTCCCTCTGTGCTACCAAAGTCCTGGCTGGGGAATTGTCCCCTGTTCAGGGAACGTCGCCCAGCTTGTAGATGGGGCGTGGTGAGCAGCCCTGACCGTGGCAGACACACCCATCAACCGCAGCTGTGCGTGGTGTCGGGCTTCCTTCCAGCGCAGTGTTCAGGGCAGCCGATACTTGTCAGCTTGGCACTCGGGATGGAACCTCTTTGCCTGTCCTGCCCAGTGTGCTCAGAAATGGGATGGTGGCCGGAGTGGTCTCCATATGGGGAGTGCGCCCATCTCTTTCTCTCCCCCTCCCGTCTCCCTTTTGGGGAAGCTCCTGACGTGGGAAGTTTGGGGCAGTCGGGGGAGGCTGAGGCTCACGCCCGAGCAGCCCCCGACGTCCTGCTCTGCCACAGTTGGTCAGTTTAGAGGAGAGAGAGCAGCTGGAGTGAGGATGCTGCTACCTGGTTATTTCTTCTCGTCCCCCCAGAAATCCAGAGAAATTTCAAGAGCTGCTCATTCATAAGAGGGGCAGGCAGATCCTGGGAACTTGTTCATTTGCGCCACGTTTAGGGTTTGCGATGCCAGTGTCTGGATTCTCTCTCGGTGCCAGTCAGTGGCCCTTAGAGGTCACCGAGATCTAAGATGCGTCCGAGGGAAGGCACGTGGATCTGGACAGAGTGACTAGGACACCCTCAACCTCTGAAGTGCCCAGCGGCCCAGCAATGAGGCCTCTGGGGGCCTGTCTGCATGGCCCCCTTCAGGGCTGGGCCCCCTCTCGGTAAAATGCCCCCTGGACATATATTGGGGAGGCCAGTGGCAGGCCGAGCTCCGAGCTCTGAACTGGAATCTCAGAATCTCTGGGTGAAGAGTCTGTCTCAGGTCAGGAGGTCCTTACTCTACGACTCGCAGCCAGAGTGGGTGGGTGAGAGGATGGAGAGAGGATGCCTTACGCTTAGCTCTAGCACATTCCAGGGGATTCCAGGGCTCCGGCATCCAGAATCCCGTGTGTCCAAGCCAGTATTAAATCATCTTGACACATTCCTCGGACAGACGGCTTGTGAGCTGGGAGATGCTGCAGGGATAGGTTTTGTCCTCCTGCCTGTGTGTGTGCGTGTGTGTGCATGTGCGTGTGCGTGTGTGTGTCTGCACAGGTGCTCCTGCCCCCTGGGGACTGTCTTCTGTAGGCCTGCCCTGTGGAGCTCAGCACGTGTTTCTCGCCAGCTGGGGTCAGGGCCGGAGGTCAGAGGGGGAGGGAAGCTTTGCAGGGGAGAGGCTTGCCCCTGACTGCGGGCAGGGACACTGACACTTGACCTCCAGCAGGGCCTGAGGCTGGGTTGAGGGGTGGGGTGTGTGTGTTCTGGTTTGCCATTTAGGAACCTCCCAAAGCGTGGCACCATGCCAGGCTGAGGTGCTGTCGGGGGCCAGTGACCTGGGGCTTCTTTGATGGTCCGGTGTCCCCGCTGACCTCCTCAGTCTGACTCCTGCCCCTCCCATGCCCCTCCTCCTGGGTGTCTGGTCTTACGTTTCCCAAGACGGCCTGCCCCTTGTGCCCCTGCACCTTCCAAGGTGCGGGTCCCTCTGGTAGGAACTCTGTTTACCCCTCATCCACTCAACGCACTCCTCCTCATCCTTCAGAGCCCAGCTCAGGCATCAGCATCAGGGAACTTCTGGCCTTCATCTGACCTCGGGGCTCCCCTCCGCTCCCCATCATGCCCGGTGCTCGGAGCCCTGTCCTTCCCCATGCAGGTGCAGCTCCTGGAGGGAGGGACTGTGTCTTGCTAGACTTGGGATCAAATCAGCATCCCCCATTTGGGAGAGCTTGGGCCAGTTCCCTAACCTCTCTGAGCCTCAGTGTACTCAGCTGTAAGATGGGTATAGCAAGGCAGTAGTTTATAGGGCTGCCTGAAGATGCAGCAGGATAACATATGCACAACACCCAGCCAGTTCTGTTAGCAGTCCACTTGGAAGGCAACCGCTGATAATGAAGATGACCCTTTTCCAGGGGTGTTGGCCAAAGGAATGAATCACTAATGGTGGAATTTCCAACTGTGGACAGGTTGGTGAGGACACTGGAGGGCATTCTGAAGGGCCTTGGGTGCACCTCCTCCCCTAGCTCCAACTCAGGACATGCTTCCCATAAACGCTTTCTCTTCTTCAGCATCATTCTGGAAGTTTCCTAGGATTGCATTTCACCCAGCCCAGACCTTGGGTCTCCTCTGAGCACATCACGAATAGTGCAGGAAAGGAAAAGAAGGTCCCTATGGCAGTCCCTCCCGTGGTAAGGCTCTGTCCTGGGAGCATTTGAGGCCATGTGCTGGACATATGAGGCAGAGAGGGCACGTATGGACAGTTAAGGCCAGCACTCTCTTCCTGCCCATCCCTGGGACCATTGCATGTCAGGTGACCCAGAAGAGCTGTTGTCATGCCCTGAGTTGCTGGGAGAGCAGTGGGCAGCAGACTGATCTGTCTGACATTCTAGACTCTTTGGTGACTGCTCCTGAGTTCGGGGGGCACTGACAGGGCCGGGTGAGCGAAGGCAGGAGGAGGTGGGCTGGGGGTCCCACTCAGCGGGCTCTCGGGAAGGCAGCTGTGAGGGTGGCCCCAGCAATGCACCTCCCACTCCACACCTGGGAGGACTTCCCTGTAAGGCCCAGAGCAGAGAGCTTGGCTAGGGCTGTGCCCAGGGCTGCAGCCTCTTGGCCGGGGAAGGATTTGAGTCCATATCACAGACAGAGCTGCCTTTCCTGCTTGGCTGGAAGCTGGAGGTGTGGCGTGAGCAGAGCGGAGCCTTCTGCTCTCCATCCACACCTGGCTTAGCTAGGGGAGAACCCTCCGAAAGCCCTGGGGTGGGAGGGATGCAGAGATGGGGATGGCAAGTGAGCTTCAAGATATAAAGCCACCTCGGTCGTGGGTTGGGGGGCTCGCACAGGGGGTGATTTAGATGGCCCTGTGTCGCGCCCCCTCGCCAGCAAGGACGACGCGGCAACCGGAGTTCTTCTGAGCGTGCTTTATTGAGGCTCCTTACAACTTACATTATGCGGAAGACCCCGAAAGCGGAAGGGTGCAGGCTTATATAGGTTGGGCTACGCAAGGCAATGAGTCAGCAACGAGCATGCGCACTGGCTTGTTTACCCGCACCGGAGAGGG
>RJWJ010025654.1:0-23692 GCA_004363605.1 Indri indri | reverse complement strand
TAAACCCATAGATCCAAGATGTTCAGTTAAAGCCAAACAAAGGAAAAAAAAACCCAAAACATGAAGAAAACTACATCAAGGCACATCATAAGCAAATTGCACAAATCAATGAAAAGAGAAATTCCTAAAAGCAGTCAGAAAAAAAATGACAGGTACAAAAAAAAAAAAAAAGATAAGTATGACATCAATTTCTTGCCAGAAAAAGACAGTGGGGGAACATCTTTACAGCACCAGTAGAAAAAGTCTTTCAACCTAGAATTCTATACCCTGCAGAAATATCTTTCAAAAACAAAGTGACAGTGATGTCAACAGAATGGCAGTCTAGGAAGTTCCAAGGTCTTGTCCCTCCCTCTAGAACACTGAAAAAATAAGCAGTAACTGTCTGAATCAACTTTGTTGGTGCTCTGGAAAATAGCCTGAAGTTAATAGTAACCAAGCAAATGCTCAGTCAGAGAGGAAGACATCTTCAAAGGGGTTGGAAAGTTTGTAGCAATTTTACCCTTGCCCCACTCTCATCCTGGTACAGTGGCAGCCTTGGTCTTAAAACTGCAAAAGCTGGATTCCTAGTTCTCTCTCTCAAACCAGAGAGGGCAGAGCAGACCTTCTTCACAAATTATTATATACATCTGTTCTAACCTGTCTGGGGTATACCTGAAGGACTGACACAAGGTACTTCTCTCTGTTTTTCCTAACTCAGAACTCAGGCAGGAAAATGGTGGGCACTGCTCATATAAAATACAAGGTGAATACCGACCCACAGATGCCTGGGGCAAGAAATTAGGGTGAAGGCATATAATAGACCATCTAAGGCCTGAGGAAGACGCTGGGGTGAGATCTTTCAGGAAATTAGGACATGCAAAAGTGTATGCCAAGGAATTTAGAAAGCCACGTGCATGCCCAGGCAAAATGCATGCTTGGAAAAGACCTGAGAAGGCATTAAGCACTCACTTCAGGCTGACCTTAGGCTCAGAGTGAGCCTTGCTAAGCACTCAAAGTGTGTCCCAGCACAGAGCCAACCTGCAAAGACTGGGGGAGGGGTTGGTTTTTGTTTTTGTATTTTTTGCTTCTCTCTTTTTATTGTTTGTTTGAGTTTTATTTGTTTGGTTCAGCCCCTGGCATTCAAGGAAATCTCTGTCAAAACATATATATTTAGTTTTGTGAGTGTTATCATGAATGAGTGTTGATTTTTACAAATGCTTTTTCTGTGTCTGCTGAGATAATTATGTGGGGTTTTTCCCCTTTATCCTATCAGTATGGTGTGATTCATTATTTTTTATAATAGCTTAGTTGGGATATAATTCACATATCATAAAATTCAGCCTTTTTTATTGTGATAAAATATGCACAACATAAAATTTATCATTTTAGCCATTTTTAAGTGTGCAAATTCTATAGCATTAAGTACATTCACATTGTCGTACAACCATCAGCCCTATCCATCTCCGGAACTGTTTCATCTTCCCCAACTAAAACCCTGCATCCATTAAACACTGTTCTCTCCTCCCCCAACCCCAGCCCCTGCCAATTACCATTCTGCTTTCTGTTTCTATGAACCTGACTACTCCAGGAACCTCATATAAGTGAAATCATATAATATTTAGCCTTTCGTGACTGGCTTCTTTACTTAGTATAATGTCTTCAAGGTTTATCCATGTTGTAGCTTGTATCAGAATTTCCTTCCTTTTTAAGGCTGAATAATATTCCATTGTACCTATGTACCACATTCTGTTTATACACTCGTCTGTCGACAGACATTTAGTTCTTTCCAGCTTTTGGCTATTGTGAATTGTGCTGCTACGAACATCTGTGTACGAGTTTTGGGTTGAACACATTTCAATTCTTTTGGTTATAAATCTAGGATGGGGAATTGCTGGGTCATATGGTAATTCTGTGTTAACTTTTTGAGGAACTGCCAAACAGTTTGAAAGCGGCTATACCATTCTGCATTCCCATCAGCAATTGTATTAGTTTGCTAGGGCTGCCATAAAAAAAAAAAATATACCATAGACTGAGTGGCTTACACAACAGAAATTTGTTTTCTTACATTTCTGGAGACTCCCCAAGATCAAGGTGCCAGCAAGGTTGATGTCTAGTAAGGGTTCTCCCTCTGGTTGTAGATGGCCATTTTCTCAGCGTGTGCTCACGCGACCTCTCCTTTCCGCATGTGCAGAGCGAGAACGCGAGCAGGCTCTCGGAGTCCCCTCTTAGAAGTACACTAATCCTGTAACATCAGAGCCCACCCTATGACCTCATTTAACCCTAATTATTTTCTTAGAGGCCTCATCTAATACAAATAAGCCGGGGGTTAGGGCTTCAACATATGAATTTTGAGGGTATAACATTCGGTTCATAACAGCAGTGTATGAGGGTTCCATTTATTCCACATTCTTTTTTTTTTTTTTCAGGGTATTATGAGGGTACAAACATTATGGTTACACTTTATGTCTTTGCCTCACCCAAGCGTGGGTTAAAGGCATGCCCTTCCCCGCTACAATGCTCCCCGTGTCCTTTAGCTGTGGATTTACCCTCCCAAATCCCCCTAACCCTGGACAGTATTGCTGCCATGTGAGCACCCTAGTGTTGATCAGTTAGTACCAATTTGATGGCGAGCACAAGTGGAGCCCATTCTTCCGCTCTTGTGGTGCCTCACTTTGGATAATGGGCTTAAGTTTAATCCAGGAAAGTATAAGCGGTTCTAGATCACTGTCGTTTCTTATGATTGAGTAATATTCCATTGTATACATATACCAAATTTTAATAATCCACTCATGGATTGATGGGCACTTGGGTTGTTTCCACATCCTTGCAATAGTGAATTGTGCTGCCATAAACATTCGGGTGCAGATTTGAGGGGATACAAACATTTAGTTCATAGCAGCAGTGTATGAGGGTTCCATTTATTTCACATTTTTATCAACACTTGTTGTTGCCTGTCTTTTAGATTATAGCCATCCTAGTTGGCTTGAAGTGATATCTCACTGTAGTTTTAATTTGAATTTCCCTAATGACTAATGATGCTGAGCATCTTTTCATGTGCTTATCGGCCATTGGTAAACCTTCTTAGGAGAAATGTATATTCAGATCCTTTGCCCATTTTAACATAGAGTTATTTGTCCTTTCATTGTTGAGTTGCAAGAGTTCTTTATATATTTAAGATATACATTCCTTTTTATCTAGCCTGACACTTTCTGTCTTTTGATTAAAATGATTTATCCATTCACATTTAGTGAACTATGCATCCCTGGTTAAATAATAAACTTGGTGAACACAGAGCTGACTTGTAAACTTCCTGAACTTACAGTACATTCTGCAAGCCACAGGCAGATCCATAAGCAAAATGTGGAAGTCTCATTGCTGTATTGAGATGTTTAAACACAATATATGACCAGTCATTCATTCAGTACTAAAGTATGCTAATCCAGAGGTGCCTTGCTGAAGGCTAGGCTTAAACACAAAAGCAAGTATAAATTTAAAAAATCAACTAAGAGACATCAGTGGTCAAGCACAGCAGAGGAAATACATCTACAAAATTAATCCAGGCAAGTCACTAAACAAACAGTGATAATAACCACCTCTGGAAGAAAGGTGCAATGAGAATCCAGAGTTTCTGCAATGTATGGTCTGAAGTATCTAGTTTCAGCAAAAATATATGAAACATGAAAGTAAACAAGAAAGTTATTCCATACACAGGAAAAAATAGAAACTGTCCCTGAAGAGGCCTAGATGTTGGACTTAGCGGACAAATACAGTCATGTGCTGCATAACAAGGTTTTGGCCAATGATGGACTGCATATATGATGATGGTTTCATAAGATCATAATATTGTATTTTTACTGTACTTTTTCTATGTTTAGATGTGTTTAGATACACAAATACTTACCACTGTGTTACAGTCGCCTACAGTGTTCAGTGCAGTAACATGCCGTACAGGTTTGTAGCCTGGAGCAATAGGCCTATACCGTATAGCCTAGGTGTGTAGTAGGCTATTCCATCTAGGTTTGTGCACGTACACTCTGTGACATTCACACAACAACAGAATTGCCTAACAACATGCATTTCTCAGAATGTATCCCTGTTGTTAAGCAACACATGACTATACTTCATTATAGAAAAGCATCTATTTATAAATGTGTTCAGAGAACTAAAGAAAACCATGTTTTAAAATTTTTAATTTAAAATAGAATACAGACTATCAATAAAGAAATAAAAATTATGAAAATAAACAAATGGAACTTTTGGAGTTGAAAAAGGACAATAATTGAAATGAAAACCTCACTAGAGGAGCTCAACAGCATATGTGAGCTGGTAGAAGAAAAAAAATCAGCAAACTTGAGTTGGATCATTAGAGATAATCTGAAGTACAGGACAAAAAAGAATTGGGGAGCCACATATTTTTATAACGAGAAACTATGTTTGTTGAAATGAGCCATTAGTATTCGTGGAGTTAAAGCAGCAGCCTGCATTTCCTTGAACTGCTCGGGCTGTGTGTGGTATAACAGACTTTTGGTTTTCAAACCCCATCTGGTGGCCCTTTAATTTTAAGTCATTTGGGGCAGGGCTTTGTGGTTCACTCCCAGGAAGGCATTCCATGTCTAGTTCTGAGGTTTCTTATAGAATCTAAACTGCATCTGCAGGCTTTGCTGATCTGCCTCACTGTGGTATTAATGGACTTCAACAAAATGTGCAAGTCAGAGCATTCTGAGGAATGTTCCTTAAAAGAAAATGATTCCTATAAAGCCGTCTGTTCCCTCCTCTGGGCTGTTACTCAAGACAGCAAGGCCTAGATTGCCCTTCTTTGCAAGATCCCAATGCCCAGAACAGTTTTCCTCTCAGTGAATATTTAAGAATGGATGAGCGGATTATGTGTGACCTCATATGACTGCTGGTCAGAAACACTTTCTTCATTAGAATTTATGATTGTGCAGTCTGAATACATCCATTAATTAAAAATTGTCTGTCCTTAAGAGATAGGGGTTAATATATATAATTCTCAAGTTTCTCTTTCAAACACCTGTACATGGACTCCCATTTTAACAAAATATTGTACATGAAACTATTCTAAAGTAGTGGTCTGTGGATTAATTTCTAGCAATAATCATTATACTCAGATACCAATAGATTAAGTAATGAGACATGCTTAAGTTAAATAGGAGTTTTGCTGCTGTTCTTACTTAGAGCTTTAAAAGAAAATAAAATCTAAATATAGGAACATTGCGCATTACTGCAACATTCGTTAAGGAAAACAAAACTTCCCATTTTCCTATTTGTCACCCAGAGTAACTAAACATCTTCAGAGAAGTTAAGTTGCTGTTTTAGCTGGTTTATTACTGGGTCAGTTACTTTCCCATGTACTCAGCAGAAGTTCCACATTGCTTTCAACATGGACTGGGAGAAGTTACAAGGGTCTTTCTTGACTTGCATAAATCAGGGCTGGTCTGGCCAAAATCAGTCTGATCTGCAAGGTAAGAGACTGTGGTTTGGCACATTTCCCGGCTGGGGAACCTCTGCTTGGTCTGCTGGACTTGGAGGCAGAGAGAGAATCCTCCCAGGATGGCGCTCTGACCCACCTTATGTCCCCACATCCCCTTGATAAAGCCAGGACTGCTGCCATAACCCAGCGGTCTCCAACACCCCCGCCCCGGCTGCAGACGGGTACCAGTCCATGGCCTGTTAGGAACCAGGCAGCACAGCAGGAGGTGAGTGGAGGGCGAGCGAGTGAAGCTTCATCTGTATTTATAGTCACTGTCTCCCATCACCCCCAGATGGGACCGTCTAGTTACAGGAAAACATGCTCAAGGCTCCCACTGATTCTGGGTTATGGTGAGCTGTGTAATTATTTCATTATATATTACAATGTAATAATAATAGACATAAAGTGCACAATAAATGTAATGCGCTTAAATCATCCTGAGACCATCCCGCCTCCCACCGCCATCTGTGGAACAATTGTCTTCCGTGAAACCAGTCCCTGGTGCCAAAAAAGGTTGGGGACAGCTGCCATAACCCATATGGGGGCAGGAGGCACTGAGGCTCAAATAATCACTAATTAAACCCAGGATGCTGTCGATAGAAGAAGGGTGTTGCCCACTCCAGAGCTCACTGGCTATTTGAGGTGAGGGACGAGGGCCATCCTCCTTCACTCTGAACTTCCCCAACTGCGTGCATCACTAGCTCTCTTCCATTTTTTTTTCTGAGACAAAGAGTCTTGCTCTGTTACCCTGGCTGGAGTGCCATGGTGTCATCACAGCTCACTGCAACCTCAAACTCAGGTGATCCTCCTGCCTCAGCCTCCTGAGTAGCTGGGACTACAGGCGCACACCACCACACCCAGGTAAGGGTGTGGAGACGGGGGTCTCGCTCTTGCTCAGGCTAGTCTCGAACTCCTGAGCTAAAGGGATTCTCCCGCCTCGGCCTCCCAGAGTGCTAGGATTACAGGTGTGAGCCACCACACGTGGCCTCTCTCTCTTTTTTGATTTTATTTTTGAGTGAATTTGCATTATTTTGGAGGGAATTGATGAAATAATCAGAGAAAATATTTCTAACACGACAAATGTTGGTGGGTTTGTACTGCATAAGGAATGATGCCTCAGATTGGGAACAGCCTCTAGCAAGGATGCAGTTCTTTCAAAGACCTTGCCTCCTCCCCGTCTTACACAAGCTGTTGCAGAAGGTGTTGGTGTCTTTACTCTACACTTGAGGAACTGGGGCTCTAGTCAAGTGACCTGCCCAAGATTGCCCAAGGAGATCTGGAAGGACTAGCTCCCGTCCAGGCCCTGCCTCTGGCCACGTGGCTTGGCTCTTGAGGCAGAGGGCTTTGGTTTTTTCAAAAGACTTGCCTTGTTCCTCAGTTCTCCTTTCCACTCATTAAGGAAAGCAAGAAAAAGGAAGGGGGAAAAAAAAAAAGGGAAAGGAAAAACCTCTGTCACAAGGCAGAGCTAGTCTCAACCTGTAGGTCACGAGTATTTCTGGCACTTGTTTATTTCTTTGTCCTTTTGACCTCCTGATCTCTGTCCCGACAGGGCTGAAGACAATGACTAGACTTGTTTCCTGCTGTTTTCCTTTCTCCCACGTTTTGCCTAACCCACCCCATGTCCCGACATCCCCTGAGACCACTTTTTGAGTTTACGCAAAAGGGAATTTAAAAGGCTATTCTTGGTTTATGCCCGGAAGACGGTACAAGAATTCGCCAATGATTGGATTTTTTCCAAATTTCCAAACATTCAAATGTGGCTAAGAACACTGTAGTTCCAAAGTTCTCAGCGAGGAGATTTAAATGTGCTGAGCGATGGTAGCCCAGCTTCATTCTCTCCTACCGCATCTCTGTTAAGCGACACCCTGGTGCATCGCCGCCGTGTGCTGGATGAAATGAATTTCTCTGCTATGTTTGTTGACATCTCAAGAAAAGCCAGAAGCCACAGTTTGCTCAGTTCTCTACGCTCTACCACAGCAGAACTGGCCCAGGCTCCCAAGCCCTTCTCAGGCCACATGGAAAATACTGAGTACACTGGACAGGATGATTTGGGGGGCTGTGGGGCATTTTAACTATTCATTATATATTTTTTACATTATACAATTAAAATTAGAAATATAAAATACAAAGTATATTAGTTTAGATATTTAATACTAAGTTTATATGAAACTTCTAAATAATAGTTTTTTTCAATTTTTATAGTTGATTATTTAGCTCACAAATATGAACATACCTCCCTGTATTGGTGTTGTTATTGTTGTTGTTGACATGGGGTCTCCCTCTGTCGCCCAGGCTGGAGTACAGTAGCATGATCACAGCTCACAGCAACTTCGTACTCCTGGTCTCAAGCAATCCACCCACCTCGGCCTCCGGAGTAGCTGAGACGACAGGTGTGTATCACCACACCCAGCTAATTTTTCTTATTTTTGGTAGAGATAGGGTCTTGCTATATATAGGGTCTTGCTCAGGCTGGTCTCAAACTCCTGGCCTCAAGTGATTCTCCCGCCTTAGTTTCTCAAAGTGCTGGGATTACAGGCATGAGTCACCACACCCAGCAATATTGGTTTTTTTTTTTTTTTCATTTGAATTAGCCACTGTCATTTCCTGATCAAGATGTTAATGATGAATTCTTCAAATTCTTGAAAGTCAGCATCCACAAGAAACTTTGCCCAAGCAGGTGATAATTTTTTTATTGATTTTTTAATGACTCTTCGAAAATTTTCAACAGTATAAATAAATTACCTTTGTAGGATCTATAGCCTTTTTTTCTTTCATTAATAAGATGTAGTGCTGGCATTTCATGTAACAATGCAGATTCTTTTCAAACCCTCAGAACTTTTTTCATCTGAAACATTTCACAGTAACAGAGGAGCCGGTTCACCCTGGAGATCATGTGACTGGGTTGGCAGCTGTGACCAGGACTCCTGGATCCCATGTAGACACTCCTGGATCCTATGTAGACACTGACCCTTGAAGGCTGTAAGAGGCCTGGGTGAGGCCGCTCAGCAGTGGGGAGTTGACAGGCCTGCGGATGCCAGTGGCCAGCTGCCCCAAGGGCTGAGGGATCAATAATTCAACTGACTACATCAGTCTCCTGCCCTTACTAGCAGAATAAGTTAGCCTCTTCCTGCCTCACTTTGCCCAGGTGCGAAGTGGAGATAACAGTAGTACCTACCTGGAAGGGTTGTTATGAGGATTAAATGGGTACTGTGCCTAGAGCATAGTAAGTGTTAAATGTTTATTAGATAAAATAAAAATGTCGAGAGGTTCTGGAGTAGACCCTTAAATCACATTCTTAGAGCCTGCCAGAATCAGACATTCTAAATTCTGGCTGCCCCACTCTCTAGATGTGGGCCATAAGCAGGTTATTCTATCTCTCAAAGCCTCAGCTTCCTTGTCCACACACGACAATGGTGCTCACACCCATGGTATTAATATAATGACATACAGATTAAATAGGACAGTTCACATAAATTTCTTGGAACATAACAAGTGCTCAACAAACGACAGCTATTATGAAGTGGCAGAGCCCAGAAGTGCACACGGGCGTGCTGAGCCCCAGAGCCCATGGCCCGCCCCCTGCCCATGCTTGCCGCCTGTGAGTCACGCCTCCCAACAGAGAAGGGCTTCACCTGCCACACTCTCCTTTACAGTTTATTTTAAATATTCCTACTTGCTTTGTATTTTTCAATCCTTTAAGATTTTCTGTTCCCATCTGTGGACTCCTGGAGTGGTTTTTCCGTATCTCTAAAAAACAATGCCAAGAATGGTCAGAGCAATTGCTCTGAGGACCAGGTGCTAAGAGAATTCCTGTGCAAAGGCACTGAGGCTGCCAGCGACCACTGTCTTTCCAAGTCTCAAGTAAGTTCAACATGTCCTTCTTCATTCATATTTTATTAGGAAGTCATATCAGAAAATTAATCAGTTTTAAAACTTTAAATATTAAATGAATCATTCTTATCAAATACATGAAGACCAGGAGCCAAGTCAAATATGGCATTTCATTTTACAAATATTTTACGTTTAACAGTCATGAAAAGGAAAAGAACCTTAGAAAACAACTTTGACTCTGTCTGTACAAATGTTAGTATCAAAGAACAGCTGATGCTTAAATTTTAAGATCTGCAAGATCAGTGAAGTAAGTCATCTTTTATTAAAATATAATATCCTTGTCTCTTTCCACCATATACATATATGTTTTTTCTCTTTAAATAAATATATATTATGTATTTTTAATGACGACTTACTCAACAACATTCATCTGGTGCTTCGGGGCCATGGAGGTTACTTGGCAAGGAAAACAAATACCGAAAACGTCAGGCCTAATTGGGTTCTCCTAAAGCAGAAGAATGGACTTGATTTTGAAATGTCTCCTCCCCGCTCTCCTCACATCAGGACTTCTGAGCCTTCTGAGGAGTCATCGGCAAACAAAAGTTCATCTGACAGTGGGCTCCCCAAGGGCAGGGTGCTAGAGAGGGACCAGGAGACCCCATTCCTTACAAGTCTGTCCTCCGGGAAAACACCGTTCTTTTCACCTGTGACTGCAGCAGCGGTGGCAGAAGCCAGATCTTCCCATTCCTCACTGCCCCCATTCAGGATGTACCTTCCTTCGTGAGGTCTGTTCTCATGAACTTCTGCTGTGACCACGCTGATGGCAGCACTGGGCGTGCAGGAGGTGATTATAGAGTCAGGGTCAATGTTCATGTCCAGCGGGGGGAGCACAGAGCCCTCAGCCAAGCCCTCAGAGCTCTCCAGCAACGGCGTGTTGATGTAAATAATATCTGCTTTGTCCTGAACATCAGGCAAACTTTCCAAGAGCTTTTCTAGCTGCAGCCTCAACACTGAAAAGGTAGGTCGGTCCAAGGGATCAGCTCTCCAGCAAGAGTACATTATTTCATACCTAAAAGTGCAAAAGAAGTGAATTATCTCCTGGCACAGCACATGGATCCCTTAGTACAAATCCACCTGTTTTCATCTAATCTTCGATTTTTATCACATTTTAATCATTTTTTCTACTTTTTATGGAAATTATTGAGATTTCTTTTTGGGTGGCTTAATATTTATAAAACTTTTGTAAATGTTCCGTGGGTGTTTGACAAGAAAGTGATTCTACTTCCTGGAGTAGAGGAACTATTTGGCAATTGTATCTAACTTTGCAAATAAGGAGTACTTACGGTCTTTTTCTTTACACAGTGGTTGGCAAATTATGGCCCACAGGCCATATCTGGCTCACTGTCGGCTTTGTAAATTTTACCAGAACAGAGCTTTGCCTGTTTGTTTATGTGTTGTCTGTGTCTGCTTTTGCTACAATGGCAGAGTTGAGCAGGCGCTTCAAAGGCTTGCAAAGCCAGAAATATTTACTACTTGGCACTTTACAGAGAAAGTTTGCTGACCTCTGCCCTATGCTGTCAACCTGGGTTGTTACCAGGAGAGGTGAAATAGGCAGGGCCCTGGGGCTGGGGCTAAGGAGGGCAGGAGCAGGGGTGAGGGGCGGTGTGTGGTGAGTATCACTCCGTCCAGTCTTCTCAACAGCCCTGTCGCTGTCACTTTGTAACGATGGTGGGAGTGGGCTCAGGGATGTTACACAGGTGCCATGGCCATGTGGGCAACAGGGAAATCAGATTCAGACTGGACAACTCTACATCCAAGTGCACCTCGTGACCCCATCTGCGGTGTTCTATAGGCGATGATTCTCTCTTCTGAATGGTTTCTCCATTCCCAGGGTCCAGTGTAATTAAGAATCATGATGGAGTGACATTTAAAGGAGCACGATAAAATATATGACACTCAGGAATTACTAGGCTGAGACAAAGAGTAAGTTATACCATCACTTCACTTTTTTAAAAAAATTTTCTATGTGTGATTGCTAGACTTGACCTTTTAGGGCCAGGCATATTAATTGGCTTTCAGAGATATATATTTTATAAGATAGGGTCTTGCTATTTTGCCCAGGCTGGTCTCGAACTCCTGGGCCTAAGCAATCCTTCCACCTCAGCCTCTTGAGTAGCTGGGATTACAGGCGTGTGCCACCATGCCTGGCAAGCATTTTGTTTTGATCTTTTCCTGTTTGGAGAAATTGATATTCATGTCATTGGATAAGAAAACACCCAAATTTAAATCATCCAGCACATGCAGTAAATTACTGGTATCCTGTGAACAGAAATATGCAATTTCCATGTTTACATTTAGTTATATCCTATAGATCCTTTGGCTAATTCTACTAATGTAATATTTCACAAACAACACACAGATCTCACTCATGTAGACGTATAATAATGTCTTTTCACTTGTCTACTTTTCCAGCCTTTACCCACACTCGCACGTGGGTGAGGAAGGTGGAGACTCGCAAAGCGCCATGTATATAAAGATCCTTTACACAGGGCACGGCATGTTTCCGTCTCACAATCCTGATTCTCATCCCAGGCTTAGGAGTTCTTTCTAGTTTCCCTGTCTCACCTTCATCAGATGGTCACTTCGACTTGGCAAACGATTTTTGTTTCTGTTTTTGAGGCTTTCATGGCACAAATCAATTTGCATGACTCCCTGCTTTCCACAGAGCCTTGATTGTTTGCACTCTGAGATGAGCTTTGAGACATTCTTTCCTTAGCGACATAGTCTTCTTTTCGTTACTTCCTCAAGGGGCTGTGCTATTTAATTTACTTTCATTTATTCCATGTCTTAGGAGAAAGTGTTTAAGTAACCTATCTTGTTTTTCAACTAGAATAGTAGCAATATCACTTTGAAACTTCTTTTTTGTAGTCAACACTTTATGAAATATAAAAAATATAAATATGACTTTTAGAGCATGGTGAGCAAGTGTACTGTCTAACCTACTCCCACAGAAGGGCAATTTCACAGTAGTGGACCAAGAGGATTAACAAGAGGCACCTGGTAAATAATTAATAGAAGGGCTGTGATGTTTAGTAATTGAAATTTTATGGATGGAAAGAAAAATAAGTTTGGTAATTGCCTTTGCAAATGGTCATTTTTGTTTTTCTGTTGAGATTTTATAAAAGATATAATTATATAGGCTGCTAAGAGCTGGGAATATGGGAGAATGGCGAGCAGTTTAATAGGGAGAGAGTTTCAGTTTTGTAAGATGAAAAGAGTTCTGGAGATGGTGGTGATGGTCATACCACAATGTGGAACGTACTTAACGCGACTGAACTATACAAAAGTAGTTAAGATGGTGCATTTATGTTATGTATAGTTTATCAGAATTTTAAAAAATGCAATCATATAAATTTACAAAATTTATAAATGTGTGACTTAACCCATAGTTTTCAAGCACGTCCTTTGTTCCTGGCTCTGAGGACGGCTGAGTTCAGTGCGGCCAGTCTGCTCAGGGAAATGGCGCCCGCTTCCAGTTAGCCGTGCGCGTGTCTCCACCATCTTAGCCAGCGTCTACCCTAGCTCTGCCACTTAGCCCCTGTGACGCCTACCTTGCTCCTTCTCTGGGCCTGGGATGCCTCAGGTGGAAGTGGAGGAGGCAGTCAATGAGCAGAGGAGGGTTTTCGAGAGGGGAAGGCAGGTGCGAGCTGGGTCCTGGGGCACACGAGAGGTACGGAAGAGGCAGGGCCACTCTGCACCTGTCAACATGCCAGGCCCTGGAGGCCCAGATGAGCGAGAGCTCAAGGTCAGTGTTGGGTGGTCAGGAATAAGAACGAGAGCACTACTCTGACAGGGGGCAGGTGAGCCCCAGAGAGGAGCCCCTGAATCTGAGTGGGCACAGCTTTAAGGCCACTGACGCAGTGAGAACGTTACCAGTGAGTGCAGCTGTGGGTAGACCGGTGTGCCCCGACCGTTTACTCCTCGCCGCTGCCCCATGAAGGAAGAAACAGCCCTGCTCTGGACAGGGCAGCTGAGGCCTGGAGAGGAGCGGGGTTGCCTGAGGTCACGCCAGCAGTCAACGGCAGTACTCAGTGCATCTGACACAGGGCCCCTGTGTCAGGCTCTCATCCGCCACCCTTTCCTCCTTGGCTAAAATAACAACCCCTGACCTTTCCTCATGTTTACTGTTTGAGCCATTGTGCTAAATGCTTTATAGACATCAGCTTGCTCCATCAGCACAGCCACCCATTACACAGGTACCATTAAACCCATTTTACAGATGAGGAACCTGAGAGGGTGATGCTTGGCCCCAGGTTGTGGATAAAGCTGCAACCCAAATCCAGGGGTGTCTGGCCCCACAGACCAGGTTCGTAACCACTGAGCAGCCCTGCCTGACATGGGTCAGATCCAGACGAATTTGGGTTTCACCCCATGGGCAATGAAAAACCACTGAAAGATCAGCTTCAGAAGCATTCCATCATAGGGTTATCATTCTAGAAAGGTCACTCTGGTCACTACCCAAAGGATGTATTAAGAGCCTGGTGTGATGGGCGCAGTGGGGAAATGTCCCATGGACATTGACAGGGGCATCGCGGAGAGTGGCCTCTGGGGCGGTGAGGAGAGGGGCCCGCTGCCTGGTCATTCAGGGGCTGATGCTCTGAGGAGACCCTCAGAGGGGCAGGATGGAAGGGCAGGCACAAAGGGCACCCTGAGATTCACATTGTCGTACTTCAGAGCTGACTTTTCAAAAACCGAGAGGCAACCAAACACAGGAGTTAACTCATCTCAACTATGTTCAGACAGAAGCAGCTCAGAAGGATTCATTTCATTTTGAAAAGGAAATGTCTCAGCCGGGCGCGGTGGCTCACGCCTGTAATCCTAGCACTCTGGGAGGCCGAGGTGGGCGGATTGTCCTGAGCTCAGGAGTTCGAGACCAGCCTGAGCAAGAGCGAGACCCCGTCTCTACCAAAAATAGAAAGAAATTAACTGGACAGCTAAAAATATATATAGAAAAAATCAGCCGGGCATGGTGGCACATGCCTGTAGTCCCAGCTACTCGGGAGGCTGAGGCAGAAGGATTGCTCGAGCCCAGGAGTTTGAGGTTGCTGTGAGCTAGGCTGACGCCATGGCACTCATCCCAGGCAAGAGAGTGAGACTCTGTCTCAAAAAAAAAAAAAAAAAAGGAAACGTCTCAGAAATGGAAACACAGAAGCCTCTTTGGGGGATACTGTTGTTCCCCAGCATCTAAATGCGAGAGGAGACGGGGAAGGAAGCCTGGCTCGAAAGGGCCTTGAGGCCAGAGCTGGGGCCACAGCTGCCTCTGCATGCTGGTGCCTGCAGCCCACAGGAGGTGGGGGTTGGGGTCTGCCCGCGACTTCCCCAGCCACGTGGCGCATGCTGACTCTGCCCCTCCGTCTCCTAAGAAGTCTCCCAGAAAACCGACTCAGCATTCTCTCATTTTGGCTCTAAAACCACAATGTGACAAAGCTTCAATCTCGTTAAGACCCCCGATAATCACTGCAAACATGAACTTTTTTTTGGTGTACAGGGCAAGCTAAGAAACTGCAACAAAATTCTTTCCGGTCAATATTGTTTGATTGAAATGTTTCCTCATTTTCAGAAACAAGAGTTTCATTAACATGGCCCTTTTTAAAACTACCGTGAAACCCTAGAACTAATTTAATTACCATTCCGTGATGTTTTAAAATGATTTACAGTGTTTGTTTGTGTTCTTAATGTTATACAGCTACAGCCACAATAACCACCACCACCACCACCAAGCAGGGTGAGGCTCTGATTAAAACAGTTCCCTTCTGTTTTGCTTTGAAGGCACTTACTTGGGAGGCCTGCGGGCAAACGGACCCAGGCTCTCTCTCCCATGTGAGGCAGCAGGACCAGAGTGTGTGCATGTGTAGGCACGTGTTTGTGTGGGTGTGGGTGCAGGGGGGCTGCCCGCCGTCCTCCCACCGGCGCCCGGGCATGGCACTCCATGACAGCCAGCACAGGCCCACGGCGCTGAAATGTTCTTGCTAACTGCAGTGAGAAAGCCTTCTCTAAGCCCACGAGCCTTACACACAATGGTGAACGGTGAGAGGAGACTGACCATCAGGAAAGTTCAAATCACCAAGCTGCAGGCAGCACCATAAGAAATTATTTTAAAAAGGTCAGCAAGGTCCCTGGGGGAGATCAGTTCACAGTGATGCCATTAATAATTGGCATCCTTATGTGAGCATTTACTCTGTGTGCCTCCCACAGGCTGAGCCTTCTGGGCAGATACTCTCACTGTATCTCCCTGAGGGATGTATGGTGAGACTTTTTTTGTGGCTGATAACATGAGGCCCAGAGAGGGCAAGTCAACTGCCATGGCCACAACATACATGGCTGGTTAGGAGGCAGAGCCTGGCCTGCCCCACTCCAAGGCCCATGCTGCCCGGAGGACAGAGGGGCCTGTCGGGAAGGGATGTGCACTGTGGTCCTGCATGCGTTTAGCTGGGGGTTTTCACTCCTGGCTGAGCACACCTACTCCCAGAGAGCATTTTAAAACACACATTTCTGGGCACACTTTGTACCAAAAGCATCACTACTTTCGGGCACAGAGCCGAGGAATCACATTGTTAGAACATCCCCCAAGCAATTCTGATGACCGGCCTAATCTCAAAGTGACTGGCTTAGATTTCTAAATTTCCTGATGAAGGATATTACTGTGAGTGGTGTGTTTGAAATGCTATATATTATAGAAAGAGAAGGAAACTGGTCTGAAAGAGGGAGGGGAGTCATTCAAGTATCTCATGCACTATAAAGCAAACCTGTTTATCTGTGGATATATTTCCTAGAGGTATGTAAGGAATTTTAGGACACGTGCCATCACCTTGACTTGACAGTGCCTGTCCTTCACAGCTGAGGCTCACTTGGTGGGCTCACTGGAGATGCCACATGCCATCTCCCACACCAGGAATGGCTCCTGGCCTGGAGTGTCAGCAGGTGCCACCCTCTGAGCATGCCCATCTGGCTAACAGCACCCCCCCACACACACACACATAGGTGCATTTCCCCAGGTGTCTGCAGAGCCAAGTGGCTGCCCCATGCAGAGCCCAGGGACACAGAGAAGCTCACTCACAGCTCATCCAGGCAGTCCTCGGGCTGCTTCAGCCTGTGGCCATGGAGAAGATAGTCATACATCTCATGGTTCTGCACCCCGGGATAGGGAGTCATTCCCCGCGTGGCAATTTCCCACATGGTCACGCCAAATGCCCACTGAGAACAAAGCAACAAGAAATTAGGATGCAAGTCTTTCCACAAAGGCTGAATGGACTTTTTCATTGGGAAAGGTCATTTCCTTAAAGCCCCGATGATCGTACACAAAGCTGGCAATTATGCATGAGACGCGCTGCTCTCCCAACACGGCAATAGTGTGGGTTGGAGTGTCACTGTTCCCTAATTTTATGAAAGTTGTTCTGGGAAATTTGGCAAAGGGAGAAATAGCTTCATCACACACCAGGCCTCTGCTTAAGGCTCTGCTCCACCATGACTATGAGGTGTTCCCTTCTCCTACTCTTGGGTCAAGGGTATAATTCCACAGTGCCTTTCATATAACATCTCGGTTCCAAAGAGCCACTGGATGAACTCATCTAATTTAATGACTATGAAATATCTTAGTTGTGGGCAATGAGTCATCCTTTGATTACAAAGAAAAATGGGAATAAATGAAGGGCCTGTGCAAAGTACAGCTCTTCTGAATGTTAGGATGCTTCACCAGAATCTACCATTCCACCTGAATTAAAGTATCTAGCAAGACATAAAAGAGGACGCGGAGCATGTTCCCAATCCTCAGTTTATCAAAGGATAAAATGTCTTGCAATACCAGCGTAAGTCATTGCTTTCAGTGTGTCCTCATCTTTGCAACGTGGGGCCCTGAAACAAAGCTGTGTACATACCACGTCACTTTTACTTGTGTAGACTCGGTCTGCAAGACTCTCTATGGCAATCCATTTCACAGGCATCTTAGCGATGCGGCCTTGCCGGTAGTAATCGCCACTGTAAATCTTCTTAGAGAGGCCAAAGTCCGCAACACAGACGGTCATGTCATCTCGCAACCTGCAGAGATCAAGTTCATGTCCTCAGCAACCTCAGAGGCAAAGCCTTAAATCACTAGTCTGCATCAGATGCAGCTGAAAACATTTATGGAAAGTGACCAAAGGAAGATAGAGACCCTATCGGCTTGGGAGGGTCCTGCTTTGGCACCAACGGCCCGGGCAAGTGCGGGGGAGCCAGAAGAGCTATAGTGCTGCGGCACTCTGGTCTGTGCGGGGATCTGGACCAGCAAGTGCTCCTGTGCACAGAGGATGGAGACTCCTGGAGGGAACAGAGATGTGGAGTAGAAGGAGCGGCAGCTGAAAACCAGGCCCTCTGTGGGACTGTTCTAGCACCCCAGGGGCCTCTTGCCTAAGTTCCAGAAGCAGCGGCTGCCTTGCGGACTAAGCAAGGCTCCCGAGAGTGTGGGGGAGGAGGGGAAGTATTGCTGTAAGAGGGAGACACTGAACTACTTGCCAAGATGACCAGGTGGGTGCTTGAAGAATTAATTGGGAAATTAAAGAGATATAATTGCATTTATAGCTTGTTATTAAAACAGCTCCTAGACAAGAAGGAGAAGGAGGAAGATGAAAAAGAGAAAGAGAAGGAAGAGATATAGAGTGGTCTGGGGTCGGTGACTAACTTGTCTCTGTTTGCCTGACACTGACTTTCAAAACTGGAAGTCTCATGTCCTGGGAATCCCCTCAGTCCAGGGCAAACCAGAAAGCTGTTCACCCTACCTGGTGGGAAAAACATCAAGGAAACAGAATTTTTTCTACCTCCATGGTAGAAAAATTATTTAAATAAAAACAATAACAAAATCCAAACCCCCTTTGGGGTTTCTAAAAATGAGGTTCGTGAAATGGGTAGGAGCTGGGGGCAGGATTGGTTGGGAGGCCTGAGGGTGGAGGCCCTATTGTCACAGCTCTGACCTGGAAAAGCAAATGACAGCAACATATTTAAGGACCACTCCCTCTTCTCGCAATAACAAACTCAAAATCAAGAAATAGTTACTAGTTAATAGTTTTTGAAGATTTACAGCAGATAATGGCTCTGTTGAAGCAGGTTGAAGAAATGGAGAGAACTTAAGTCCAAAGTTCAGACAATAAGCTGTTGTCTGCTGTGAAAAGAAAGCTTCCACGAATTCAAAGCACAGAACTCCTTCACAAGGAAGCATTAGGAAAACTTAGGGCCAAAACCTTTGCAATTTTTATTACTGTCTTCACGATTAGCTGACTTACACGTGACTCTGGGTCCAAAGCTAGCTGCTGGAAGTGAGGAAGGATCAAAGGTCACACCTAGCAGTCCTACCTGAGTGAGGGAGTGAAAATAAAAAAGTAGTCACAGGAGAAAGCTTTGGAGGCCAACCAGAGTCTTAGAGGCAGAGGTATTTAAATCCCAAGCAAACATCCAGTCATAATCCCATTTTCAGAGCAAGCCATACTGTCCGGTCCCAAACTTAGCTTCCTTCCATATCTCAACAGCAGCAGGCCACCCCCTACCCCTGCAAACATCAAATACCATGAGGTCCAACCCCTTCCATGATGGCCCAGGACTCTTACATGCAGTTACGAGCAGCTAAATCTCGATGAAGAAAATTCCTGTTGCTGAGATACTCCATTCCCAGGGCAATATCCACCATGAACTTCAATAGTGTCTGCAGAGGAATATGCTAGGGGAAGAGGAAACAAGAAGAAAGACTATCTCTTAAAAAGGAAAACTTGGCAAGCTTCCATCTGAGGGGATAAATGGTGTTTTTATTAAGGTGGGTGGTGAAACAAGGAAACACAATCTTTCACTTCCATATCACTAATATCACAAATAAGGTTTTCAAAAAGGAATGAAAAAAAAAAACCTAAAACTTCTTGGCAAGTATCACATTCTCTTCTCCCCATCTTTACACATATTTACAGTGAATAACATTCTGTTTCTTTGCACAAGTGATGAGATCAAATGCAATCCTTAGTATCCTTCTGAGTGGGACAGAGCCCCCATGCCGTGCAGAGGAGAGGAAGGGATGGGAGGTCTGGCTTCAGCAGGGGCGAGGGGTGTGCATGTAGAGGAGAGTTCTAATGTTTGGGAGGCAAAAAGCCCACTTAGGAGGAGGTGTTTCCAATTAGGCACCCACATCTGCTATCACTTTACTTTGAAATGTTTTGAAAGATACTTTTTCTTCTAATCAGAAATTAGGATAGTTTTTGCCCCTTATCACAGGACCAAAGTATCACAGGTATATATTTAAGAATTTTCATTTTGTTCCTCTAGGGCCCTCCTGTAAGTTTCAAATCTAGTGGATTGTTTTGTTTTCTTTTTTAAGAGACAGGGTCTTGCTCTGTTACCCAGGCTGGAGTGCAGTGGTATGATCATAGCTTACTCACTGCAGCCACAAACGCCTAGGCTCAAGTAATCCTCCCACTTCAGCCTCCCAAGTAGCTGGGACTACAGGTGCGCGCCACCATTCCCAGCTAATTTTTAAAAGTTTTTGTGGAGATGGGGTCTCGCTATGTTGCCTGTTCTGGTCTCAAACTCGTGGCCTCAAGCAATTCTCCCACCTCAGCCTCTCAAAGTGCTGGGGTTATAGGCATGAGCCATTGTGCCTGGCCAAGTCTGGTGTTGTAAAAATCAAACTAGACTGCTGTGTTAGAAAACTTACCACTGTTAGAATCAGTTATGAGGATTATGACTGATGAAACTTCCATGTAATTAAATGATGTAGCACAATCATGGCCCTAAAGAAAAGAATTTACCACAAGTTCCAGGCAATAATGAATGAGTCCATCCATGATATACTCTCCCTAAGGCACTGGATTTGTCATGGCTTGTTCTCCATGCAACATGAGTTTTCCAAAATGGTACTTGTGAAGACACTGCATTTTCAGTGATTTATATTTTTCAACCAGGACACATGTCAATTACATACTGCATACATAAACAAAATGCTTTAATTATCCTTACCCTTAATTAATGGAGTGTTAAAAAATGTAAAAAAAAATATATAGGGCATGAAAGTTTTATGCCTCTGTTCTATATATTTGGGGAATTTGATTATCTGGATGCTAATTTCCAGGAAAGGATTTGGTTCCTAAGAAATATCAAATACTGCTGTTATTCATTAAGGTATAGTGAATATCAGGTACTATTATTTTGTGTTATTCTTTTTTTCCTAGAATAATTATGTTAGTCTTGGAGACTATGACCAAAGCCATTTAAAAAATAATCTTGTTGTACAATCAATAAATGAGTTCAGGAAGGTCACAGGATACAAAATGGACATACAAAAATCAATTGTATTTTTACATACTAGCAATGAACAATTTGAAAATGAAATTAAGAAAGCAATTTCATTTGCAACAGAATCAAAATACTTAGAAATAAATTTAACAAAGAAGTGTAAAACTTATATTCTGAAAAGTATAAAATGTTGAAAGAAATTAAAGATCTAAATACATGGAAAGATATCTTGCATTCATGAACTGGAAGACTTGATATTGTTATGATGGCAAAACACCCCAGATTGATCAACCAGATGGCTTCTTTGTAGAAATTGACAAGCTGATCCTAAAATTCATATGGAAACCCAAGGAATGCAAAACAGCCAAAACAAGCTTGAATAAGAACAACATTGGAGGACTCACACTTACTGATTTAAAAAGTTACTACAGAGCAACTGTAATTAAGGCAGTATGGTACTGAAAGAAAAACAGGCACATAGATCAATGGAATAGAATTGAAAATCCAGGAATAAGCCAATATATGGTCAGCTGTTGGTTTGTTTGTTTGCTTGTTTTTTTTGGTCAATTGATTTTTAACAAGCGTGTCAAAACCACTGACAATAGGGAAAGAATAGTCCTTTCAATCAAAGGTCACATGCAAAAGAATGAAATTGGACCTCTACCCCAAACCATATACAAAAATTAACTCAAATGATCAAAAGATGGATCAAAGACCAGACATAAGAGCCCAAATTATAAAATTCTTAGAAGAAAACATAGGGGTAAATCTTTTTGACTTTGGATTGGGCAATGGTTTCTTAGACATGACACCAAACACACAAGTAACCAAAGGAAAAAAAGATAGATTGGACTTCACCAAAATTAAAAACACTTGTGCTTCAAAGAACACCATCAAGAAAGCAAAAAGATAGCCACAGAAAGAAAGAAGATACTTGCAAATCACACACATGATAAGGAACTTGTATCTAGAATATACACACAACTCATAAAACTTACTAACAAAAAGACAGATAATCCCATTAAAAAAGAGGCAAAGGATCAGAACAGACATTCCTCCAAAGAAGATATTCAAATGGCCAATAAACATATGAAAAGATGCTCGACATGATTAATCATTAGAGAAATGCATATCAAAATGACAATAAGATACCACTTCACACCCACTAGAATGGCCAGAATAAAAATGTGAGACAATAACAAGCATTGGTGAGGATGTGGAGAAATTGGAATCCTTGTACATTGCTGGTAGGAATGGAAAATGATGTGGCTACTTTAGAAAATAATCTGGTAGTTTCTCAAAAAGTTAGACATTTCGTTACCATTCGATCCAGCAATTCTACAGTTAGGTATATACCAAAAGAATTTAAAACATATGTCAATGCAAAAATTTGTACACAAACGTTCATAAAGTATTATTCATAAAAGCCAGAAAAAGTGAACTCAAATGTCCATCAACAGATGAACGGACAAAACATGGTGTATCCACACAATGGAATACTAATCCAGCTATAAATAAGAGTGAAGTACTGATGCTACAACATGGATAAACCTTGAAAATATGTAAGCGGAAGAAGCCAGCCACCAAAAAACTATAGATTTAGATGATTCCACTTATACGACATGTCCAAAATAGGCAAATATAGAGACATATAGGTAGGTTAGTGGTTGCTTAGGGCTAGGAGCAAGGGAGGAGCAGTAAAAAGGGATTCGGAGGTGACAGCTAAAGGGTATGAATTTTGCTTTTGTTTTTTGTTTATTTAGGTGATGGAAATGATCTAAAATTGATTGTGGAGATGGTTCACAATACTGGAATATACTAATAACCACTGAATTGAACACCTTAAATTGTATGGGACTTGAATTGTATCACAATAAAGCTGTTACCAAAAAAAAGTGCTACTGCAGGAAAAGAGAGAGAAGAGACAAAAAGCAGGCTTCTCTCCTGGGTCTCTGGAGGCTGGTGTGTGAGGATGTGATGCCGGAGGAGCTGCTGCTGTCTGTAACCATGTGGATCACCAGCCGCAGACGGACAGCAGAAAGGTGAAACACTTCCGGACACTTGATGATGTTGAGGACAGAACTGGCCAACTCTGGAGCTGTGCTACCTTTGGACTTTATTGCATGAGATCCTGTATCTCCTTTGCAAGGTCATTTTGAGTTGGATTTTGTATTCCATGCTGGTGAAGTCATCCTACCTGTTGCAGACCCTAAAAGTTGCCCCCAAGTTATCTTTCCTGCTCTATCACCCTCCTCTCATCCTTCTGCTACTTTGTTGTTGCCATAGGAGACAACCTGCTTTTCTTAAAAAAAAAAGTGTGTTCTCAGATCGCTTGGTCTTTGCTCATTCTGATCCTGGCTGTGTGCTTCTCTTAATTTTCCATTTCATTCCTACTGCTCCTTTGAGGATAATGATGGTAGTGTGGAATATTTAAAAGGTTTTTCCAGTCAGAATTCGTTTCTTCTCTGAAGCTCTAGAGCGGGCTGCTCACACCTGTTTGATGCATGTTATTACAGCCTGCCTACCTATGTACTGTCAACCTCCATGAGAACTGGGCTCGTGTCTTGTCATCTGCCTGTCTGCCCTGCACACCTGCAGGGCTGCCGTTCACATAGAGGTCTGAGTGGCTCTGTGGGTCCAGAACCCAAGCCCTTCTGGAGAAGCACATTTACATACACCTAGTCTTGGGGCACTGGAGCAGGAACGAAGGGTGTTTATTCCCAGAGAATCGGCTGAACAGGCAGCAAAGAAAAGATCTGAGTAAAAGCTTGATTTTCCTGTTTGTCTAAGTACTCTGTGTCTTCCATCTTTATCTGTGGCTACTAAGTATCAAAATAGGAAAACACATTCCTTTTTATATCTATAACACTTGGAAGTTATTTTCCATCATGAAAGATATACTTGTATTTTTACAAACAGAAACTATTCATTAGTCAGTAAAATGCTATGTACTTGTTTTCCAAACTTGTTATTTTGTTCAAAAGAAGATAAGATCACAGCAGAACTTTTGGCAGACATAGACAAGCTGATTCTAAAGTTTATATGGAAGGGCAACGAACCTAGAATAGCTAAATCAATTCTGAAGAGGCA